>PVIC010050396.1:0-12824 GCA_004025085.1 Thryonomys swinderianus
GTTTATGAGGCTAGAGATGAAATATAATGAAATAATGCCATATTGCTTAGTAATTGTCAAGCAGTTAAATGCCTCTATCTTATTTTATCTTTTTAATTTGAGAGGAATACCAAAAAATGTCTAGGAATATAGATTTAGAAGCATAACTTCTTCATTTTGCCTCATAGGATTGCTTCTTATAAACAGCCAAATTCTCGACACCTCATTAAATTTCATTTTATTCATCTCTTGCTGAGTCTGTAGCTCAGTGGTAGAACACTCACATGGTATGTGCAAAGGATTGGATTTAATTAGGACTGCAAAGGAGGAAAGAGAAGAAAAGGAAGGAAGGAAGGAAGAGAAAGAAAGAAAAAAATAAAAATAATAGTACCTGTGTAGAGAGCTTTTGTATTAAATAATTTCAATATATCTAAAGTTCTTATATTTTGTCATATGAGTTTTCTATTATTGTTAGCTGTTGCCATTTAATAAGATTTTTTTCTTTTCCTTCTATGTTCTATTCACTCAATCAAAACTTGGAGATAGAATAAGAGAGATAGACATATCTTTGACTTTCATCAACTTAGTATTTTAAGCTAAGAGTTAATTGTAATCTTGTGTATGATCTTTTATATAAAAAATCAAGAGACACTGAAGACATACAAAAAGGAAGCTGTTGCAAGTCAGCACCAAAAGTAGGATATCAGAAAACACCTGAGAAGGAGGTAACAGACCAGCTAAGATATGAAGGAGAGGGCCAAAGTACTGTGCTATTAAACGTATCATGAACATTTCTTCTATGAGAAATTTTGTAATAGAAGAAACTATGAAGGTTTCATGCTGTTTTGTATTCCTTTCTCACATAATTTGTATTTAAATTATTGTAGTAGTGTCCATAATCTTTAACAAAATCAGATATTATTTTAATATATTTAAACTGTTTACTATTTTGACTTTAATTTTATTTATTCAAACATCACTGAAACTTCATTTACCATAGGACTTCAAGGACAGAAACCAAGATATCCTTCAATGAAATTTTCCACACTTGTGTTCATTGGTGATGTGTGTATATGATGTTTCTTCACTCTGTTCTGATCCCTGCCCACCCCAACCCTCCTTATAGCTGCCCATCTTTCTAGAACTATCTCCCCATCTCAACTCTCCTACTTCATGCTCCTTTCCCTTAGTCATTTTTCCATTTCTGTTTTGTTCTTTCTTGGAAGCTGGCCACTCAGCATATCCACCTACCTCTTCACAGAGAATGGAACAGTTGGCCATGGTGCTCTTGTCTCTCTGCAGTTAGCTAGATTTTCCAGAAGGAATCTAACAGAGCATCCTCCTGCCAGACCTCTTTTTGAAAACAACACAGGAGAAGAGGTCAACCTCTTTAATTTTCTCTCTTTTCGTTTGAAATTACAACCTGGCACTCCTCTCTGTGCTCTCACCCGCTCACCCACAGAGATCAAAATTCCAGCTCCCTTCTACTTGTTGCCTCCTATAAATTCTAAATTTGAAACTGCACACAGCAAATCAAAAGGGAGCTAGCAGCAAATGGACTTTTCTGGATGACCTTCTTGACCTTGGTTCCCACCCCACGGACACCGCAGCTCAGGTTCATGTTCTGCGAGCAGCTGCCTTCCCTCTAACTTCAGTTTATGGAACATGAATGCTGGGCTGACAGCCAGACATCAGAGTTGTGAATTTTGCTTTAACGTTCACCCATGGCCAGAAACAACATCCAGAAGATGATAGAAATGTAGCAGGGATTTAGAAGATAGAAATATTTGTATTGCAAGATGCATTAGTCCTAAATTTCCCTAGCCAATCTCATCGCTAGAAGACTAAGGAAACAAAAATTTGGGAAACTGCAGAAAATTTTAGAATTGCAGGGATGTCTGTCCTTCACACCAACCAGTCTGCAACACTGGTGTGGTGCTTAGAAGTCACTGTCCTAAACCTGGAGCCCCACAGCCCCTGGCAGGATGAGGCCATGCCCAAGAGGAGGGGCCAGGGGGCGGGGCCAGGCTGCCCCAATTAGAAGCCAGATTTCCTGCGAGGACCCCAGTCATCCCCTCAGGCCCTGATGGCTCCCAGGCCCTCACAGAGCCAGTCCTAAGGTATGCTCCATGCCTTGGCCAGGGTGACAAACTACCACACTGACACCCTCAGGTATAAACTCAGCCAGCTTTTGCTTTTGTGCTTCATTTTCCTAGAGCCACAAGGCTTGTGGCAGCCACAGAGAGCCCGACCTTGAGCCTCTGTCTGGGCTCCCCAGAATCCTCCACTGAAAGCTTCTGTCCCACCACTGGCCACTGCCCCTTTCCTTGGTTAGTGTGTTACATGGCCACATTTGGTGGGCTGGGGCCCAGGAGCCAGAGCTTTGACCTTGAGACTCTGGTGACAGAAAAGCACCATTCCCCAGAATGTAAGTCATAAGTAATACTAACAGAATTTTTCTGCCACAGAAGTGGTAGCTGTGTAAAGTACCTGTGACCAGAGCTACCCAACGTTTTTCCTAAATAGTCATGAGGAAATTATATATATTTGAGGGTGTAGTAAATACATTGCATTTTTATAAAGCCACTTAAAATATTTTAAGCTACCTGAAGCAGGCTGTTTATGCCTGTGGAACACAGATAAAAGTCAACCATTCCAGTAATATTTATGTATACAAGAGATGTACTCTATCATGAGGCCAGATGAAATGCAAATGTGAAATAACAGTGGAACTTGACAGGTCATTATTCAGATCCTAGTCTGGGGTTAAGTTATATCTGTTACATTTGTCAGTGTCACTTGTTTATCCTTCTTTTTCTATCAGTAGCTCTTTTCCAAACACACATTCATCCATGTATTGACTGACTGATTTAGTTATTAATTTAATGACTCTGCGTGTCTGTCCTATAGTGTAAGGACCTGGAATTAAAAACTATTAACAGGGGCTGGAGGGTTAGCTCAGTGGTTCTGGCGCCTGCCTCACAAGCGCAAGGTCCTGAGTTCGATCCCTGGTAACCATATACAATGCTGGGCGTGGAGACTCATGCCCACCAACAATGAACACCGCATACCACAATGCCAGGCATGGTGGCTCACGCCTGTAATCCCAGCACTTGGTAGGCAGAGGCAGGAGAATTGCTGAGTTGGAGGCTTGCCTGGGTTCCATAGTAAGCTCAGGCCCAGCCTGAACTACAAAGTGAGACCCTGTCTCAAAAAAAAAAAAAAGAGAGAGAGAAAATCAGGCCTAGAGAGATAAGTCTTTCTGAAACTGGGAGTGAATCAAAAGATAAAAGAGAGTGAAAGAGATGCAAAAGAAATAAAGGAATTGAGATGGATTATATACATGTACCAACTTAAAACAAGGGAAGTAAAGATGTATTGCAAATATGTACTAATAAAGTAAAAAAATTAAAATAGCAAAGAAGAATTAGTGGTGCGGCATTAACACTTTTTAAAAAGGATATTAAAACTGGGAAAAAGAAAAAAAGACAGGAGGCTTACACATTCCTAGAAGGAAACTTCTCTAGTGTTCTATGCCTATAAAGTAGGAGAAAGCTCAGGGTGTCTCCAGGTACCTTTATGACTGCTGAGAACATAGAGACAGCATAAGTGCCATACTTAATGGTACTCAATTTAATTTTGTCATCTCCCAAGCTATTTTTGTGTCTGAGACCAAACTATTCTACCACAGCCAAGATCTACCAGACTATAATTAAGAGCAACAGTCCTGGGAGTTTATGTGTGCACAGCAAGTTGACATGACAGATGAAAGATAAACCTTAAAAATAAAATGTATAACTGGGGCTGGAGATTTAGCTCAGTGGTTCTGGCACCTGCCTCGCAAGCACAAGGTCCTGAGTTCAATCCCAGTAACCACATACAATGCATGGTGACTCACGCCCACCAGCAATCAGTACCACATACCACAGTGCCAGGCATGGTGGCTCACACCTGTAATCCCAGCACTCCGGAGGCAGAGACAGGAGGATTGCTGAGTTCAAGGCTTGCCTGGGCTACACAGTGAGCTCAGGGCCAGCCTGAACTACAAAGTGAGACCCTGTCCTAAATAAAATAATAGATAAACAAACAAACAAACAAATAAATAAAGTGTATAACATGCTTTCTGAATCTGTCACTACAATTCTGAGAACATACTTCATTTACAACTGAACTAAAAACTATTTTTATAACCCATATTCAACTTAGAATACAGTGCAAGATACATGATAATCTTTTGTGGTGTTAGTCCCATTCAAAAGGCCAAAGAGTCAGGAATATCCTGTGCACTTCTGCATAATAAGTAGACAAGGAAAGACTTAAAATCCATGCGTATTGTGATAACCCTCCCTGAACACCACTGATGGCTTTTTTAAACATCCTTTTTACTTTTAGGAGAAATAAAGGACTCTCTCTCCTCTTGCCTTAACCTACCTGTGCTTTACTAAGATGATCTTGAAATCCAGTGTTTCGATACGAACAATGGTTTAAACTTTCCTTGAAGGAGAAATTTGTAAAACAAGACTAAAGACCAGGCTGGGCATTCCACACGAGGGATCATTCCAAGAGGCTGATGTGATCACATTTTGTTTCCACATTTCTTTGTTCAGTGAGTCATCGAAGTTATACTGGGGATGTTTTCCACCAAAGGAGTTATCAAAAGATTTCACAAATGTTTAAATTAGAACAATGTCATTACTATACGAGCTATATTGGCAAGAAAAAATGTGGTAAGAGAAATAGTAACTGGATCATTTTGAAAGACATGATGGTAATGTTTCTTTTAATTGTAATATTTTTTTGAAATTTAGGCATTCACTGTATTTTATGATCACCCAGCATTTATAAAACACGCATGGCGATTTCTGGAAAAAAAAAAAAAAGTACAATGTGTACTTTTTTTCACTTTGTTTACCAAATCTGACACTTTATTTTAAAAAATCTGACTTGTGGTTTTTCTACAAAGTCAAAATGACCATGACAAGCAAACACCAGCAGTAGATTCAGGAAATCTCAGCAGCTAGGACAACGCAGCTAAAGTCTCACAGAAGTCCTTCGGCACTCTTTCAGACCATGGCAAGAAAAATAAGAGAACCGTGTTCAGGTGTTCAGGAAAGTATCATTGAGAGGGAGTTAGGAAAGTATGTCTTTTACTGTTCACAGACTCTTTTAAAAAATTTAAAATTCACGGTTTTGCGGTCAGACCTATGTCACTGTATTTGACAGTAATCCGAGTTATCAGTTTCCTAAGTTTCCCTTATTCTCACATTTTAACATCTGCTTCTGTAATTTCTCATTCAGTCCCACCTCCTTGTTGCCCCATTACCGTTCCTGGGACAAATCTAAACCAGGTGCCCCCTTCCGGTTCCCCCTCTGGTGGCTGCCCTCACCCGCCTATGCCCGACATTTCATCTTTTCTGCTCTGACTTCCTCCCCGCAGCGCTGAACCTGCCCCGTCTCCATAACTCCCCACACGCACACCCACAGGCAGCGCACTGTGCCTCCCAAAACGTCACTAAGTCAAACTGCTTCCTACGCAGCCTTCAGTAGCCTCCGTCGACCAGAGCTGCTGAATACCTGTGTGAGGCCGTCACGCAGCACAGATGGTCCCTCAACAGGCCGACTCCCCCTGCCATCCCATGATCACACCCGAAACAACTTCCACACTCGATGGCAGGTTTGCTTCCTTCTTCTCACCAGCCCCAAAGTGCCAGGGAGTATGGACTGTGATTTTCTGTGGTTACGATCATTCATCATGTAACATTTTGGTTGGCAACAAGCCACGTACAGAATGGTGGCCCATGAGATTGGAATGGAACAGAAAAATTACATGCGTAACACAGTGGGGAGTGCACTGTGCACACGTCTGTATGAGGCCATTGACTGTGCTGATACACACACACAATATATATATAATATTGATAGGAACAATAGCTGACAATGGTCCTGGCTTCACCCTCCCATAGTCTATACTGTTTTTAGACTGTATTCCTTCTTCATATAAAAAAGTTTATTATGAAAGATTATATCATGCTTTGCCAACAACAGCCTACTACATCTTACTACATCTTATATTCACCACGTCATGTCTCAATCTCATGATTTTCTCTTGAGCTTCGTTCCTCGTGTGGTTTTGTTCACGGCAGCCCTAGAGCAACAGATGAATTGGCAGCTGTGCCAACAGAGCATGAAAGGGCAACTCTCCATAACTTGCAGGTTCCAGTAACATGATCGGTGATGTGTCCACAAAGAAAAACATCATCTCACAATGCCATGCTTTTTTCAGGACACATCCCCGTGTCCTGAAAAGCAGTGTACTAACTTTACAGCAAGTATGTGATAAATGCTGAATGAGTAAGACAAATCCATTTTTGCTACCAGCTTTCTCGAATCTTACATAGAGCTTCCCTTCCAAGTGAATAAAATACCCATTTTATATCCATTTTACAATTATAATTTAACAACAATCACAAGAAATGATTGGCACTTATTTTTCTGCACCTGAAATCTGTGGCTTATATTTTATTGTGTTTCAGAGAAAATAAAAAGCCACACTGCGGGAAAAATTTATTATACAAACACCTAATTGTTAATCAACTGTAACACTTATGGATATTGTTATATACTAAAAAAGACATTTCATTTTAAATCATAGTGCAAAAAATCTCTATGATGGATGTGCAAAGAGAAATCCAGCTTCTAGACAGGTGATACAAATTTGATTAACAGAATCACACTGTATGCCATGAGTGTTTGAAGTCTATAAAATGTAAAATACAAAAAGCACTTCACAGTGATGAATTGGCAAAGCATTCTAAGTATATAATGCAAAGATTTAAACTGTATTCAGTGTCTGAGACACATAGAGATTGAAGCCAAAAGTAACTGGTAAACCTACAATGCAGATAAGACTACTTTCCTTCACATGAAAATTGAAATTTACTATTCCTTCACTTACAACTCTGTAAGATCTTCCCATCTAAGACAGGATGAAAATTAAAATCCATTAGGTATGTAGTCTAAAAACAGACTTCTGATATGAATAACTTAAACTAATCGTGTGATGACTGTGAGTCCATCTGATAGCCACACACTATTTGTAGGTAAGACTGAAGGCTCACTGACCTGTCTAGCTCTTAGGACTATACCAATTAAAAAAAAAAAACTCATTTGTTAGTAATGTATAGAAGCAAAATATATTCAGAATTTTAAAGCTGACTGTAAGAATCAATTAACAATTATTTTAAGGGCAAAAATTTGCTGCATCTGAACCTTCACAAAGAAAAAAATCACATTAATTATCTAAGTTTATTTTTGACACAAAATCCTGAACAAAATCTACCTGCAAGATAAATCTATCTTGTCACTTGTCAGCAAAGATTTTTTGAAAATTTCCTCCCTGACAGTTAATTCTATGTTACTAATCTATTCAGGGAAATGGAGGCAGACTTGTTTTAAGGTACAAGGCTGCTTCCACTCAAGGTGCTGAGGGAGTTTTCTAGCTCAGTGTTTAAATATTTTTATTTAATCATAACGTGGCTCATAACTGCCATTTTTCTGAAGCACAAATTCAATTAGTGTCCACAGACTGCCAGAAGGAATAAAACCACACCAATCTATCCTATTGTACACACATTTGGAAAAATGAGTTCAGAAATGTGCCTATAAAACATGGAAATTTTCCACAGCAGGTAAAAAAGCCTCTGCTCAGAGGGTGGAAACTTAGTAGCCCAAGGAATAATGATGTTTTACTAATTCCATTTCCTAAACAGTGCAATGTTCAGGAAATAATAATTTTTTAGTGCATTTCATTCCGCAATTGGACAAAATTGCCATGTCTCTTTGCTGAGGCCAAAGAGCTACACCCTGTCTGAGTTATGGATTTGATAACATACCGATCTCCACTTGATGGCTTTCTTCGCCAAAGACACTCGCAGTGTTCTCCATGATTTCAAATGACTGATATTCTTTTTGAAAAGCTTGCACTGCCAATCTGTGCGGTTTAACTGGAAACTATGTAGGCTTTAAAAATAAGCATTCTCTGCTGGGGCCGGAGGGTTAGCTCAGTGGTTCCAGCGCCTGCCTCACAAGCGCAAGGTCCTGGGTTTGATCCCCGGTAACTGCATATGGTGCTGGGTGTGGAGACTCACGCCCACCAGCCATCAATACCACATGCCACAGCTGGGCATGGTGGCTCACGCCTGTCATCCCAGCACTCGGGAGGCAGAGACAGGAGGATTGCTGAGTTGGAGGCTTGCCTGGACTACATAGTGAGCTCAGAGCCAGCCTGAACTATAAAGCAAAACCCTGTCTCAAAAAAAAATTCTCCTTAGAGACATCTTCACAGGTTATTTTAATAGCACACAGAGTTCTGCAGGTTTGAAAATCTAGGATACTGGACACTTCAGCTCAACAGGTGGACAGTCAGTCGCGTGAGCTCAGCGGAGCTTGGGAGGGGCAGAACTGAACACAGCCTGGCTCTCCGTGAAGAGGGATACTGCTGCGAGTTCTCCAGCCTTGGCCAGGAACAAGTAAAGATTTTCTAGAAGATATCTACTCTTACTTGTAATTACTATGGCCTTGAGGGCGTGAAGAGCGGTCTATTAAGCCACAGGATATTTAAACTTTTAAGTTCTTTTTAACTCTTGACCATTAAAATAAATCCAACCAATGCCTATTCTTCAAAAAGCCTAGAAGTGATTTCTCAAGTAAAACATTTGATTATTTGACATATAATTTGTAATTTATGCTAGTATCCATCCAAGTTAATGTAGGAAATATTTGTATACTCTAGTAAAACTACTAAGAAGTTATTAAAAGTAAGTTGACTCACAGTTCTTTGGCTTAAATCTGTAATACTCTTACTTTTTGATTATACAAATAATGATATAGAAATAGTAATATTCCATTTGAGATGAAAATAAGTGTAAAAGAGAATAACTATAGGGAGTTGAATATATTTGCACTTTAAATTAAAACCTAAATTTTAATAACCAATATTCTCACTGCCATTCTCAATATAAGAAATTGAGATATACAAAATACAGGTTAATAATGCTAATTTTTCTCCCACACTGATTCATTAATAACTTTGAGAAAATTCTTTCAAATAGCATTTAAATGTCTGCCTTTAAGTATGCTGCGCTGCAGCTACAAGTCATCTGGGTTTTTAATGAAGAAAAAAATAACTGGTTTCATGAACCAACGAACTAATCAATGAGAGGGAAATAATATTGTCTAAAGGTAAAACTCAAAGGAAAAAAAGCTTCTTTATAGAAACCTTATTATAGAGTTCAGAGAAAGAAAGAATCCACATGTATCAAAAATAGATCCATGACGCCTTTGAAGCATGCATACATATTCTCCAGGAAAAAAGTAAATATTCTCTCATATCTTTCTGTTTAAAATTCAATTTTTCTCATCATTCATCCTTTCAATACACACGTGTGAAATATTTTTTTTTACATTCCAGGGTTTAAAATGAATGGGTTTTCATAACCCAGAGGGGAGGGCCTAAAAAGTAATTTCAATTATGTGTCAGCATTATTATCTACCCCATAGATTAAATGAAGAAACAAATTTCTTAATGGCAAGAGAAGAAATATGGTAAGAAAGTGGCTATGGAAAGAAACGGGAATTTTGACTTACACAAGGTATTAATTCCAACTGACTCAACTCTATAATAATACCCAGCTTTATCAATTATTCACTACACGGGAGGCATGGTTTTAAGTGCTTTGCAGCCATTAATCGTGTCACGCACCTCTCCGGACAGTCCTTGAGGAGTGTAACACACGGGCGCTCTGCAGGCGGCCCCGAGGCACAGAGGTCGGCGCCGGAAGGGACTCAGCAGCAGCCGGGACCTCCGCTCCCAACCTCCGCGCCAGGACCCGACAGAGAAGGGAGAAAGGGTGGCTCGGCAAATAAACACGGACCGCCCTGGGGGTGCCTGGAGGGAGGAGGCCTCTAGCTGGGAAGCGGGGAGCACAGAAACACACAGAAGGAGGAGCCACCGGAGGACCTCGCAGACCGAGCAGCGCGAGGATGATCCAGGAGGAGAGGCTGCGGGGCAGGAGGCTAGAGGACAATGGTCGCCTCAGCCCCGGAAGGAGAATGAACGTGACCCGGAAGTAAACATGGTAGAGGCGAAAGAGAGTAAAATTTGGGCACAGACCAACGTATCCCGGAGGTAAAACTCACACAACTTGGAATTCACTTTACCACAAATCAGGAAAACAGGCTGAAAGGTATTTCCCAGGAATCCACACTCAGACTCCAGTAGATCAGCATGGCGTGCATGCAGTGTAAAGTTGTACGCGTGCGCAGTGACCCCTGGCCGAGGGTCACGGGTTCCCTGGAGACTTCTCCGAGACTGACGTCATTGTCTCCGAGCCTTTTCCTGCTTTAGCCAGGATGCCGGTGCAGGAATGGGTAGGAAACAGTCACGGGTCCCAACGCAGGGGTCTGACAACCCACCTTAGCAACCTGGATGCCTCTTTACCTTTATGCCGGAGACCCTAATCCAGTCACAATTAAAGGTAATTTAGTTCCCTTTTATAGTCTGAAAATTGAAAACTCCCTTCACTTCAGGCAATGCAAACACAAAGGCATAATCTAATGTCATCTTTTTTTGTGTGAGTTCAATAGCTATGCAGGTGTTATCTCCGCAATATTTACATTATTTGCATGAGGTGCAACAAACATAAATTAGGCCTATATTTAATTAAGAGTAAAGAAAGTTTAAGTGTCTCATTGGGAGAGCTGGAAATAGAAGCTCTTTCTCTGGAATCAGTTGTTTATATAGAATAACATGTGGAAAATGGTCAATGATACCTCACAGGGTTTGAATTTTAGAATCTGTTTAGGTATTAATAAACAGCAAGCTTAGAAGCAGGAAGGAAATTGGAGATAATTTTTTTTCACAGTAGATACCTTTTTTGACTTCCTGGTAAGCTTTTTCACCAACCTGGAATATGAATCCAGATTTTGAATAAATAAATAATATATAAGGCCAAATAAGAATCTCAAGGTGATGTTCAATATTCATGAAATATCCGTAGAAATGAAGATAGAAATATTCACAGTGTAAAATATGTTTATGTCAACTATATTGCTGAATTCCTTCTTAATGAGACATAAAATATATCTCATAGATTTTTACCATCATATGCCATAAGGACAGGGAGTACTTTACATGCCCAAGATTATTCTGGTGAGAATTTTGAAGAAAAACAACTGCCTCTGGCCATAGGCCAACTCTTCATTCACTGTGCAACATGAAAAATGATCACTTTCTACTCCTTGTTTCACCATTTTTTAAAAATTTTATTGTTCTGAATTCTTTATTTACTTGCATTTCTTCCCACGTCTTGTTGTTCTTTCTTAGTGTCCTTCAGTCCCTGCCTGAACTTCTGAGGACTGGAATGCTTCCTCTCTTTTATTTGTGTTCACTCCCTAACATGATCCTTTCTAACCCAACAAGACAAGAAAGAGGAATGGCCACCTCAAAACATGTTGGAGGAGAAGAAAATGACGCTGTACAGTGGTTTTATTTTAGAAGTAGGGCTGTCAGAACTTCCACAAAGGCAAAATATATAAATAACCGAGCCCTCACAGATAACTCATGATCTTAACGGGACAACAGGAAAGTTAGTTGCTATCAACTGTGCTGGGTGAGACTGTAAAGACAGCAATTCCATGCTAGAAAGAACTGAATCGTAAATATAATGTATTTGAGCAGAATAATAGAAACTAAGAGTTAATCAATAGGCCAATCAGTATTCAATCATGAAAACAAATGCAGCAGCACAAGTGATAGAGGCCAGAGCTTGTTTTTTAGGGGTTAATACGTCTAAGATAAGAGCTACAGAAGCAGCCTCTGAAAGAGACTGTAGATTGTCAGGATTGGGATTCCATAAGAGGAGCTGAAAGGCAAACCGGTGAGTGAGGACCCAGGAGATCTCTAAGAAGGAGGGGAAGCCTAAATCAAATCAGAGCTCTTGTGGACAAACTGGGATCCACATCTATCTCTTAGGATCTCTAGTCCCAGCCACTAGCACTTTCTTCCAATGAGGTTGCTAAGGCTTTCATAAACCTTCTAGTTCAACATTCAGAAACTGAAAGCAGACAGCCACAGATGGGTCGGAGCTGGGAAGTCGGCTTCTGACCCGGGGAGGAGTCAGGAGCAGATCTGGGCTCTGAGGATCACAGCTGCGGTTTCTATGAAGACATGCACGTGGCATGCCCTCCACTGCAGGCAAGACTTTACTTTTTCTTGACAACTATCAAGTCTTCAGGACATCAGTATTGATACACTTAGCTTCCCCTCTGCAGGTATGTATAGCTAAAATGCTGACAGTACTTAGTGGAAAAGTTCCCATCTCTGGACCTCCCTGGATTTTTATGGGACCACTGAAAGGCAATCACTTAATAGTTGTCTTTCTTTGCTCTGAATTATAGAATAAAAATGCAACATGTGGTATGTAATATTTTAAACAGTGAGTCAATTTCTCATTTATATCCTGAATTCATTATAATTCACTTTGACAGTGGCTCTTAAGCAAAGCCAACTACTTCCCAGTGAGCTACGTCACAGCTCAGACACACAGACACATCTGTGCTTGGCCCCAAATCTGCACCTTTTTACTTTCATTGCGAAAAAGAAGGAAAATGTTCTTTTAAAATATTTTCAATTGGCCGGACGTGGTGGCTCATGCCTGTAATCCCAGCGCTCCGGAGGCAGAGACAGGAGGATTTCTGAGTTCAAGGCTTGCCTGGGCTACATAGTGAACTCATGGCCAGCCTGAACTACAAAGTGAGACGCTGTCTCAAAAAAAAAAAAAAAAAAA
>PVIC010050397.1:0-12822 GCA_004025085.1 Thryonomys swinderianus
TGAGGGGAAGGAATAAATATCATTTGGAAAAAAATAAAACAGTATGTATATAGGGAGTGGGGAGGGGGTGGGTGGGCAGGGATGTGGGTAAAAATGAGAATTGAGGGCCGGAGATTTAGCTCAGTGGTTCCGGTGCCTGCCTCGCAAGCACAAGGTCCTGAGTTCGATCCCCAGTAACCACACACAATGCTGGGCGTGGTGACTCACGCCCACCAGCAATCAATACCACATACCACAGTGCTGGGTGTGGTGGCTCACGCCTATAGTCCCAGAACTCGGGAGGCAGAGACAGGAGGATTGCTGAGTTTGAGGCTTGCCTGGGCTACATGGTGAGCTCAGGGCCAGCCTAAACTACAAAAGTGAGACCCTGTCTCAAAAAAAACAAAAAACAAATGAGAATTGACCTGTGTCACATATTGGTACAAATTCCCCAATGTTTTGTGTGATTGTACCAATAAAGTTTACTGAATAATGCAAAAAAAAAAAATCCACAAAAAAATTGTTTTAAAAAGTGGCCTGACGTGGCAGCACACCCCCATAGCACACACCTAGTGAGCATCAACTGGGGACAGCAGGTGCTGGGGCGAAGGGCAGACACACAGGACACCGCCCGTTCCAAGGAAACCACTGGTTGCCTTTTCATGCTGGACCAAACTCTGGCTGCTCTACATGGCCATAAATTTTTGGGACCAACTCCAAATTGGAAGTTCACACCAGCCTCATTTCAGAAAGAGGAAAATAACACCCAGTTCCTACGCCAGCAGCAGGCAGAACCACTGGTACTGAATCCCAGATGCCACCTGAGGAGCACAGCTGGGCTTCCAAACACAGGACAGGCTCAGGGAGAAAACCAGGAAAATGCCAGTTCCGTGGGCCTGAGAGAACTAAACCAGGGGAGACCAACAGCTGGGAAACAGGGAGGCCCCGCCCTCCTGATGCCAAGAGAGACCCTCAGCACTCAGCCAGAGAGCTGCCTCCCTCTGAGGTTTCCAGCTGGGGCCAGAACAAACACCCTGCCAGGGAAAGGAAGCACAGGCCACACCCACATGTCCTGTATTTGCACCCAGACTTCACCACTGTAACAGCTAACGCCCAGACACGGGAAGGGTGAAGTGGGGTAAGGAGAGTGGGTGCAGCCTTCCCACCCCTAGGATCGTCATCACAGATGTGTCCCATAGAAAATCCCCAGAATATGCCTAAATCTAACTGTGAAAATATATTTCCAGGATCAAGTTCTGACACAGAAAAACAGGAAGCTATGTAATATTCAAAAAACAGGTCATTGGTTTAAAAAAAAAAAAGATGGAGGGCCTGGGATTTAGCTCAGGTGGTACCGCACCTACTTTGGAAGCACAAGGGTCCAAGTTCGATCCCTGGTACCACCAAAAAAAAAAAAAAAAGATGGAAAACTATAGTCATCAAAACAACATGGAAGCCGGGCGTAGTGGCTCACACCTGTAATCCCAGCACTCAGGAGGCAGAGGCAGGAGGATTGCTGAGTTCGAGGCTTGCCTGGACTACATAGTGAGCTCAGAGCCAGCCTGAACTACAAAGCGAGACCCTATCTCAAAAAGGAAAAAACAACAACAACAACATGGAAGACACGAATTTGCTGAAAGGAGATTTTACACAACTGAAAACAACCTAAGTAACATCGGAGAGGCCAGTGTGTACTTGTTTAGTAAACTATTCAGGCAGTTAGAATAAAGCTACTAGCTAGGTATGGTGGTACACACCTATAATACTAGCACTCTGGGAAGCTGGGGCAAGAGGAATACAAGTTCATGCCCAACCTACACAATTTAACAAGGCCTTGCCTATAAAAATTTTTAGGAATAGGGATTTAGCTTAGTGTAAAGGCCTGTGTTTAATCCTCAGTACCAAAAAATAGCCTGGCATGGTGGTACATGTCTATAGCCCAGCATTCAGGAGGCTGAGGCAGGAGGGTCACCATGAGTTCAAGGGCAGCCTGGGATACACAGTAAGTTTAATGCCAGCCTGAATCACAGAGGGAGACCCTGTCTCAAAATCAAAAAAATAAAGCTACTTCTGTCAGTACATATCCTTACCGACAGCCTACCACACAGGGAAACATTTCATGCAGCGTTTTCTATGTCAAGACAGCCAAAATGTATTACTGTAGATTACTTAGCAATTAAAATTTTCAAAGTGGAAAAGCAAGCGTAAGTATGACAGTTATTGCACCAAAATCTGCTCTCTCTAGGGATGAAGGGTATATATGAGGACCTTTCTGTCCAGTAGCTATATTTTATTTCTTAAAAATGAAACCTAGGTCTGGAGATTTAGCTCAGTGGTTCCAGCACCTGCCTCGCAAGTGCAAGGATGTGAGTTTGATCCCCAGTAACCACATACAATGCTGGGCGTGGTGATTCACATCCACCAGCAATCAATACCACATACCACAGTGCAGGGCGTGATGGCTTACGCCTGTCATCCCAGCACTCAGGAGGCAGAGACAGGAGGATTGCTGAGTTTGAGGCTTGCCTGGGCTACATAGTGAGCTGAGGGCCAGCCTGAACTACAAAGCGAGACCCTGTCTCAAAAAAAAAAAAAAAAAAAAAAAAAAAAAAAAAAAAAAAAAAAAAAAAAAAAAAAAAAACCTGTCCAAAGCCCGTATCAGAAGTTGTCTAGCTTAATGAGGAAAGCATATTCTGTTGCCTCAGTAACTAATTACCAGAAGCAAGGTAGCTCAAGACTTGCCTGTTGGGCCAGGGATTTAGCTCAGCAGCACTGCACCTGCCTGGCAAGTGCAAGGTCCTAAGTTTGATCCCCTGTACCAATTAAAAAAAAAAAAAGACATTGCCTGTCTATTATCTTCCTGTTCCAGGGGTCAGAAATCCAGCACATCTCACAGGGCTGAGGTCAAGGTATCTGCAGGGCTGGAGGCCCTCGGGGAGAACCCGTTCCCTTGACTTCCAGCCGCCTGCCTTCCTTGGCCTGTGCTCTGTTTCTCTATTTTCAAAGCCTCGCACCATCTTCCAATCTCTCTCTGACCCTTGACCTCCTGCCTCCGCCTTGTAAAAGATGCTTTTAATGCATAAATCCGCCTGCATGACCCAGCATGATCTCCCAGCACGAGCCCCTTAACCTGCTGTCTCTCACCACGGGTTCCAGGGATCAGAACACAGACACTCTCATCCGGTGCAAGGAGAGCACTGTCAAGCCCCAACCCAACTCGCAAGTCAAAATTAAGGCCCCGATCCTGAGAGTCTGGGGAGCTCAACACCTGATCGCTCCACTTTCCAGATGGGTCATCCAGTGGGAAGCTAAATAATGTGTCCACACTCAGCACGTATCCCAAGCAGCAGAGCCAAGCTCTGACCCAGGCAGTCAGAGGCCCTCCAGTGCAAAGGCTTTGTTATATTATTCTCTGTATCAACCTCTATGTCTCAATTCGTTCATGGCAATAAAATGGCCCTAGGATAACACAATGAAAAGGCATATTAATAAAGTGTGCTATGGAAGTCTGCTTTTTGTGAAACTGCATCTTTGTCTTGCAAAAAGAAGACCAGGAGGTGAAATATGCCCCACATATCCATACACCTCTCCCTCCCAGGGGAAGGCTAAGTTTTGTTTTCTCAACCAGCTGTACTCTGCTTTGTTGTTTGTTTTGCAATATTGAGGATTGAATCCAGGACCTTCACACTGAACTACATTCCCACACTTCTTTAATCTTTTTCTTTTCTTTTTTTTTTTTAATATTGAGGCAGGGTTTCATTAAAACACTAAATTGCCTGGGCTGGTTCAAACTTATGATCCTCCTGCCTCAGCCTCCCACAACACTGAGATCACAGGCATTTGTCTACCATGCCCAGCTCCAGTTGTAGTTTAAAACGTTTCTACCATGAATTCATGTTGCTACTACAACAAGGGAGAAATATGAGCTGGCTTAGCTGGGAAAAACAAAGCCAAGGCCGAGGGGAGCTGCTCAGAGCTGAACTCAACAGGAAGCTGGCATAATGTTTGACCCCTTCTTCCCCCCAGGGATTCGGGCTCTCTTCCAGCTGTCCCCCATGGAAGCTGTTCCCACAGGCCAAGGCTGGCAGGAGCCGGAAGTGGCTGGTGTAGAATCCAGCCTGAGCAGAGGCAGGAAGGAAGCTGCAGCCCAGAACTACACAAGACCCCAGATGCGGGGCAGGCAGGCAGGCGGGGCGGGGGCCCTGCCCCTGCCCCTGCCCCTGCCCCTGCCCCTCCTCCTCCCACTCTGAGCCCTGCAGGGTCTGTCTTCCTGCTACTGTAACTTTGCTAGTTTCCGTTCTACAAATTAGTAAGTTCTCATTTTTTTCTTTCTCAGCACACAATCCTTCACACAAAGACTTCGCCCCCCAAAAAACACCCACCCACAGCCACCAGCACATTTTGTGCAAGATGAAAGAGGCAACTTATGGCCTCTCCCCACGGAGACTCGGATGAGGGGCTCCCAATACCCAGGGAGGAAAGGAGCCAGCTGCCCATCTACATGCCCTCAAACCCCAGGGTCCTGCCCCAGCAGGGCACAAATTCAGTTGTGCTGGGAGAAGCCCATACACAGGAAATCTGAGAACCTACCAGGCAAAGGCCAAGCAGACAGCCCAAGGTCACGGTCAATAAGTGCAAGGCCCGGCCCTTGGCGTATGGTTGAGGGAAGGCTGCAGGGTGCCCTGTCTCAAGCCCAGATCCCATCCGTGTCCTTCTCCTCGCGGCTCCACTGACAGGAAGAAGGGTCACCTACCTGGGCCAGGCACACAGGCTGGGTTCTAGGGATGTTTGCAGATAGGAGTCAGCCTCCAAGCTCCCGAAGGCCTCACCCCCCAAGGGAAAAGTCAGCCCCAGGACACCCAGCCCTAACCCCACGACACAGCATGTGAGCCTCCCGGGGGACAAACCAAGCTGGGTCACCATGGTGGCTGCTGTGCAGCAGCATCTGTTCACAGGAGACACAGGCACGGTGTCCAGAGGGCTTTTCCCACAGATTCACTAAGAGTGCCTTCCAACAGGTCACCGCTATGGATGGGGTCGTCTAAACACATCCTGTGCCCGGGATTCAGAAGCCGCAACTTGGGGCCAACTCGGGGCCTGGCCTCCAGCTTTTCAGAACAGGACTTAGCCTCCGGCCAGCTGCCTCCTCCTTTTCCTCCCTACTGACAGCCAGGCCGAGGTGAGGCCAGGAACACCGAGTACCCAAATCCAACAGACTGTGCCCCTCCCACATGGCAAGAGGCCAGAGAGCTGGAGCAACTGTGGTTCCAGAGAAGAGGCCAGGGCTGCATTTCTGAGAAACAGGAGGGAAGCGGGGGCCGTGACATCCAGGTGAGCACTGCTGCGGGCCTCTCCCAGTGCCTTCCTAGGGGATCCAATCCCCACAACAGCACCATCCAGGTCAGTGCGATCATCCTTCCGTCTCACAGGGGTGAGAACTGAGGCACAGACAGATGCTACTTCCTGCCTCAGGTCACACAGCTAATAAGTGATAAAGTCCGATTCGCACCCAGGCAGGCTGGCTCCATGATCCCCACATCCAACTGCTCTGCTCTCCATAGCATCACAACCCAGGCCAAGACCAATGGCCAGGAAATAAGATGACCTCTGGTATAAACCTGAGGCTTTTAAACACTTGGCAACCAACTCCAGCTTGCCTAGGATGGTCACAGCCAGACACAGGCTGTGCCTGCCCAGCTGCCCTCCAGCCCCACTTAAAGAGGACCTGTGGTTTGCCAGGGCTGCCACCAATGAATCATACACATTGGTACCTTGAACAAAGGGAAAGTTTTGTCTTATAGTTCTGTACTATTCTGAAAAGTAGCCAATCTACTTGAGAGGCTGAAGCAGGAAAATTTCAAGTTCAAAGCTAGCCTGGGCAACTTAATGAGACCCTATATCAAAAGATTACAAAATAAAAAGGGCCAATGCCGGACGTGGTGGCTCACGCCTGTAATCCCAGCACTCGGGAGGCAGAGACAGGATTGCTGAGTTCGCGGCGGCTTGCCTGGGCACCATAGTGAGCTCAGGGCCAGCCTGAACTACAAAGCGAGACCCTGTCTCAAAAAGCAAAAAAAAAATAAAAAATAAATAAAAAGGGCTAGGTCTGTAGCTCAGTGGTAGAACCTCCCTGAGCCAGGCAGGCATAATACAGTGGTAATCCCAGCACTCTGGGAGGCTGAGGCAGGAGAATCCCAAGTTTAAGCCCAGCCTAGGCAACTTAGCGAGATTCTGTCTCAAAATGAAAAGTTCAAAAAGAGCTGTGGATGCAACTCAGTGTAAAGGTCCTGGGTTCCATACCTGGGAATCACTTTTGAGGATCCCAAAACTACAGGTGACAGAGGGACAATGCTGAGTGATGAGAGAAGACCCTGCAGGGCAGGCAAGCTGAGATAGAAATGTCACATAGAGCTCTTGTCATAGAGAGAGGTCCTTAGTATGGAGAACCAGCCACCTGCCCTCCCCCAGTGGTAAGAGTATTCACTATCCTTGGTTCCTACAAGACCCCTTAAGCCCTCACAATCATTCCATTAGCCTTCACTGGGCGCCTACAGCTGCTTCTGCATCTCTCAAATTCAGGGGCCATGAGAGCCTAGAAAGACGCTTACGGAGCCCACTTCCCACTCTGGCCCATTTGGGGCATGTTTCGCAGCATCCTTTGCCAAATTCCGGCCAACCAAAGGTGAGAGGAACCACTATGTGTGTTCTGGGTCCTGTCCACAAAAGCCCCAGAGTATCCTTAATCTTCCTCTTCCCCCATATGCTGCCAAAAGGGGGGTTCTACGGTGACCTTCAATGCCACCAGACTGTACAATCCCATGGGATTGTGGCCCAAGTTGGCCACATTTGTATTGGAACAGGAAATAACATGCTATGTTGTCAGCCACTCTGACTATTAGAAGCTCTATAGCCATGGCCACCCTAGAATATCCTCCCCTGAGTTCCCATGGGTTTCTCCTCCTCATGCTTCAAGTCCCAGGTCAAATGTCAGCGCCACTGAGAGGCCACTGGAGGCCTCGCTAGCCAACCTGCTGCTCCAGGCTATTGTTACCATTTTTTCTTTCCTATCACTCACCACAATCCAAAATGACTGCACGTGTTGAATTTGGCTTTCTCTGTCCTTCCTCCAACACTGCTAGATTATTAGGGGATCTACACTGTCCTGTTCACTGCTTTATCCCAGGGACAAGGACCAGGTAGAGGAGTGACATGCACCAGATCCCCTAAACACTGCTAAATGGCAAGAACATTGGCGATCACCACCTATGATGGAAGACAGTCCCTGAATAACATGGCAAACTTCCAACCATCCAGCACATATAGCCTGATCAAAAATACAGTTAATGTTTAAATTTTTAAAAATTATCCACAATAAAAGACATACTGTCATTCATTCCTCTGAAAACAATCCCCTCGGCTTCCAACACACTCCTTCGATCATTCTGGGCACTATCTGCAGCAGCTTCGGATTCCTCTTTCCTAAGTGTCTTCAATTGCTCTCTCAAGGCTGCCTAGATGTCCTGAGTCCATTCAGAGTGCTGAGCTTTCCTGGCCATTCCGACTTTGAGGAAAAGCCAGAACCACATGGTGCCAGATGGTGAACAGAGTGGATGAGGACACACTGGAATGTTTTTCTGAGCCCGCCTTTCCACTGGATGCCACTAAGCAGCACATGAAGCATAATTTTGATCATACCTCTTAAAGACATTCGTGAAAGAGGCCTCCCCAAACTGCTTCAGAGAGTAGTGAGAAGAATGGGATATGTGTGTTTGCAGTGGGAAGTGGGAGTATTTTGACAAAGACATATATTTGTTTACTTTTGTTTAATGGGAAGGAGAACAGGAGAGATTTCAGGAGAAGCCAAGATACTGGACTTCAAATCACCCTTCACTGGCCTTCGCCAACTCACTCCCCTTTCACCATCACTATTCACCTGAACACTTTGCCACCCTTCATTCAAGGTCCCTCCTGCGATGTATCCTCTGTGTCCACACTGAGCTGGATATGGACAGAGTCTTGGTGGAGAACTCATCCTCTTGATCTTTTTCCTTTTTTCAGTTCTAGGGATTGAACCCAGAGCTTTCATGCTACCCTATATTCCAGCTGCCCGCCCTCCCTTTATTCAACAATCTTTCAAGTCACAGAGGCCTAGGCCAGGCTCAGACTTGCAGTCCTCCTGTCTCAGCTTCCCAGAGTGCTAAGATTAAAGGTGTATGTCATCACACACAGCTACAGCACATGATCCACACACAGAAGGAATGTGCCCTCCCTTTCAGACAGTGTGAACGAAGTCACCAGGTACTTCTCATTCATGTACATAATGGAAGTGGCTCTGAGCTTTCTCAGGAAGAGCACTATAGCATTACATGGAGCAGGAAGAAGAGCTGTGACTCTGATGGCAGAGGGAAGGAGCTCAGAGTGCAGAGTGGGTCCGAGGCCATGGACATATCACCAGGACTCACTCCTTGTAAGGAAAGTGGGGAATCACACCTGCTCACAGCTTGTCATGGACAGCCCACCAGCTGCACATGGGTGGGGCCACAGAGAGCACCAAGTCAGGGGCTCCTGCCAACGCCACTGCTACTGTCTGGCAGACAAGCCAAGAAGCTGACACCAAGGCAACAGGCAGTTCTGTGTTTATCAATCTCTAATTCCTGGGCCACCACAACTTGCCAAAATCAGCAGACCAAGGAACACACCCAGGCAGAAGCCCACTGGGGAACTCAGGCCAAGCCTTCAAAGATCGCTCCTGTCTACCCATCTTTCCAGACCCACGAGTGGGCGATGCCCCACCCAAGTCACAAGCCAGCCCTCCCAAATGGACCAGGTCCAAGGGGACACTAAGGCTCCACTCAGGAAGGACTCGGAGCCAGTGCTTCTCTACCTGACACTGCTCAGCTAGGGCCTCAGGAGGGGAAAAGCTGCACACACAGCACATCCTGGCAGTTTACACAGCTCCTCCCTGCACTCAGGACTCCTGTTCTCCTCAGAGCCTAAGAGAAGGACGCAAGCCCCCTCCCCACTGGAGCGGCCAGCATGGCCCCGGCCGTGGCATTATTGGAGGGGAAACTTCAGCTTAGTAGGTATGGGCACTCGGTGCTTACTTCAGCAGCATATATACTAGGTATGGGCGCTCAGCTGGCACAGTAGCATCCCAAGGCACTCTTCCTCTCTTCATTCCCAAGCCAGGGTGAGTAGTTTGGTACCACCCCACACCCCCACCATGTTGTGCCACCACAAACCCAAAGTAACAGGGCCAATGGAATGCTCCTGTGAGCCAACATAAACTTTCATGCTCCTTATAAACTGATTCTATGGCATGTGCTACAGTGACACCCAGGTCACACCCTGGAAAGGGCAAGGGCATTGAAGACCAAATGGCAAGAGGCTTGCTCAAGATCCACATCAGCTTGAAGGTGGTCAGGCTTGGGGCCCCACACTCAGTTACTTCCTTCTTTTTGCTTGTGTTTTATTAAGTGGCAATGATGCAGTATGTTCCACATTTTTAAAAAAGTACATTAAATAAAATTCATTTAATTCTCACCCAGTAAAGTATGATCTCAATTAATGGAGAAACAGACACAAAGTAGTCAAGTAACCTGCTTTTGGCTATGCCTCCAGGAGGAAACAGGGCAGCAATGCTTTCAGTCTCCTACCTCTGTGGCCACACCAGTCTCCTGCCCTGGACATGCACACCCTTCTCAACGAGGGAGCCTTCTTGCCTTGACCTGGGCTGGTGGGAGGGATTCCTGAGACCTTCCAGGTTTGCAGTGTCTGTGCCAGGCCACACGTGGTCAAGAGTCCAACAGAGCCAGAGGTCCCCTCTCTCACCACCAAAGAGCCACAGGTATACACGAAGTTTCCATGGCCTTCCAGACCCAGCGACACTGGCTGAGTACCACACACGACCTCAGACCAGGCCACGAGAGCAGAAGAACCATCTGGCTGAGCCCTAACCGGATCTCTGACCCTATCTACTCATCTGACCATTTGGTAGCTGTGGGTTCCACTTGGGACACCGTCACTGCTGACCACCCGTAAAATCCCTCCCCCAGCTCTTCACCTTCAACTCCTCCACTACAAGGCTTCCCCAGTTCCCTGCCACCTCCCAAGACAGATGACCTCATGCTTCTCCCACACCCAGCCATGGAACCACCACACAGTCCCATAGTGCCCGGCCCTGCATTTGTCCTGCTTCTTATGGGCTGGTGCTCCATCTTCCTCCTCCTCTCTCAGCAGAGCCCAGCACCCACTCTGAGGGCAAAGAGGGGCTGACACAAGCACACAGGGCCTTTCAGAGAAGTGCCTCACCGAAGCACAGCTGATGTTCTGTGTGTGACTGCTCCTTGTGACGGGGCTGGCCTGCACCTTGCTGGACACACAGCGGTAACCCCAGCCTGTCCATGCTGCACTTTTCCCCCAGCTTACAACACTGCATATGCTGCCAATGTTCCCCCAGATGGGGGACAAAGTCACCGCGACTGAACACAGCCATTGAGACACGTGTAATCACACAGCACAAACCACATGCCCATGTGGCCCCCCAGGACACATGTCCCCTGTCCCCTGCAGGCCACACAGTGAGCAAGTCCTTGCCATCTAGAATCTCTGAGGGATCCCTAGAGCAAGAGGTTGCCCTAAAAATGTCCTCCTTTATAGCATGAGACCTGAAAAGTGGCACCAACTGTCCCCACCCACAGCCTGCCGGCCTTGCTCTCCCAGAGTAGGCAGAGGATCCCTCCCCCATACTGGAGACTGAATCCAGGGCCTTTGCCCCAAGTTGCATCCCCAATCGTTTTTTTTAAGCTGTGAGATAGGGTCTCACTAAGACGCTAAAGTGCCCAGACTAGGCTCGAACTTGTAATCCTCCTGCCTCAGCCTCCCAGAATGCTGGGATTAGAGGCATGCACCACCACACCCAGCTGAGAGCACTTTCTAAATCTTTGCCCCAATGCTGGCCTTTTCCATCACTCTATAAAGCCCACTAGCCCCAGCGAGACTTCCATGGCATGTTCAAAGTCACAAATCCAGTCACACTGCCCGTCTTTCCAAAACCCACGAATGGTCCCTACTGCTCACCAGGAACAGCAGGAAAAGCTCAGACACAGAAACCAAATCCCTACGTGAGCAAGTCACTGTTCATCAGCAACAGCTGCACCATTAAGAGCACAAGCAGCGGAGCCTCCACAAACACATGGGACCTGCTGAGCCCTCGTTATAACCCTGTGGTGGGCACGCAGGAGGGCCCCACTTACAGATAAGGGAATGAAGGCTCCATGAGGGTACATCATCAGCCCCAGGTCACTGGGCACATCCAGGATTGCTGGGAATCGAGCCCCCTGCTGGGATGAACCCACAACAGGCTCTGGAAGAGTCTGATTTACTCTGGCTTATCTCCATAACCAGGGTACCTCAGATAGTGCCTGGCAGAGTTGGCATTCAAATGACGGGCAAAAGAGAGAGGAAAAGAGGAGTAAAAGGAAAGGGAGAGAAGTGGTTTAACTGAAACCTGCCTGGTTATCAGGCTCACTGGGCGCTCCCAGGAGGAAGCAGAAATAATGAGGCTCTGTCAGACAGGTGAAGAGAATCAACTGACTTTATGTACAGGGCGGGGAGAATTACAGTACAGGTCAATGTTCCAAGCCAAAATATTGTACCCATCAGAATGAGCTTCCAGAGGAAATTTCAGTAACCGTACTTTTCACCATCCAGGCATTTCTCCTGAAGGTCAGCCAGGCTCAAGAGGAGAAAGGACCTGCTGTTCACTCGATGGGGCACAGCTGTATCTGCCACCAGTGTTGGTCCCCCTGCACCCCTCCCCCGTGGCAACAGTTCCAGGCCACCTAGAGGTGGACTGGACCAACACAAGCAACACGGGGGGAATCAGCTGCTTCCACAGACAGGCATTTCCAAGCCTGGCTTGCACCTCCCTACCAGCTGGAACCTGCTGGCTCTGAGGCCAGAAGAAACCTCCGGGGAAACTGGCTGGTGTCACTCAGGATGAGATTGGTGGGGGACAGGGCCGGGCTCCCTGGATCTCCACTTGCATGGCTGAGTGCAGAAGCCTGGCACAGCAGGTGGGTAGACTGGAATGGCAATCAGACCTAGCAGCTTCTGGCGGGGTGTTGTCAAACTGCCCTTCAAGGTCACCATCCACTGTACCCCGGAACTCAGAAGTACATCTTCTAGGAAGTGGTGTCCACAATTGTGACCCCAGGATGACACTCCAACACTACTGGAGGGAGGAACGGTGTGCAGCCTCTTTGGAAAGCAACCTTGCGGCTAGCTCCTAAAATGATGGCATGCAGCTGGCATGATGGCGCACACCTGTCATCCCAGCACTTGGGAGGCTGAGAGGGAAGGATCACAGAGAGTTTAAGCCCATCCTAGGGGATATAATGAGTTCAAGGACAGAGCCGTCTGAACTACAGAACAATAATCTGTCTCAAAAAAAAAAAAATTGGGCTGGAGGGTTAGCTCAGTGAGTGGTTCTGGTGCCTGCCTCGCAAGTGCAAGGTCCTGAGTTCGATCCCCAGTAACTACATACAATGCTGGGCATGGAGACTCACAACAATCAATACCACATACCACAGTGCCAGGCGTGGTGGCTCACGCCTATAATCCCAGCACTCGGGAGGCAGAGGCAGGAGGATTGCTGAGTTTGAAGCTTGCCTAGGCTACATAGTGAGTTCAGAGCCAGCCTGAACTACAAAGCGAGACCCTGTCTCCAAAAAAAAAAAAAAAATTGAAAAAGGCTGAGGATTTAGGTCAAGTGGTACCACACCTACCTTGGACGCAAAAAGGCCAAGTTCAATCCCAGGTACCACAAAAATATGTGTATGT
>PVIC010050398.1:0-12821 GCA_004025085.1 Thryonomys swinderianus
AAAAGTGAGAGGGTTAATGGTCATGCTTTAAACTGTCTTGTCTGGTACAGTTACATACTAAAATGCTTATGTTATACTAAATAACCCAAGTGTTTATATTTTCTTTAAAATATTCCGGTGAGAGGATGATCGAGGAGGGGTGGCAAGAGATAAGACTGGCGAAATGTTATTAAGGTTATTGAGCTAGCTCCCCGGCCCTAAGGGAGATGTCTGTAAGTGAAAATGTCTAAATTGTCTGGTATCCATGCCTGGCATTGCCAGTCTGCCCTGGATAATGCTAAGGCAAATTATTCTTTTTTTAAAAACATAAATACAAGGTACGCAGGGTTCACTAGATTACTCCACTTTCGTTAATGCTGATGCTTTCCATCATATACAATTTTTTTTTTTGAGACAGGGTCTCGCTTTGTAGTTCGGACTGGCCCTCAGCTCACTATGTAGCCCAGGCAAGCCTTGATCTCAGCAATCCTCCTGTCTCTGCTTCCCGAGTCCTGGGATGACAGGCGTGAGCCACCACGCCTGGCACTGTGGTATGTGGTATTGATTGCGGGTGAGCGTGAGTCACCATGCTCAGCATTGTATGTGGTTACCCGGATCAAACTCAGGACCTTGTGCTTGTGAGGCAGGCGCCGGAACCACTGAGCTCTAATCTCCAGCCCTCATCATATACAATTTTAAGAATTATTATAGAAATACCTATTTGCTAAGCATTGATGACTTTGACATGCACTTTATCTAACCCTCAACAAAATGCTGTCAGACATTTCTGCCTCCTCTTTGCTCTGAGGAAAGTGGCTCACTGGGGTTCAGTCACCCAAAATCTCTACGTGGATGCTGAATTCAAATCAGTTGGTCTGGATCCAAACTTTGTCATTCATTGCTTCCCAATTAATGTCGGTTAATGATGTTAGTAATCATCGTTGCCATCATCACTGACCTTACACAATAATGATTACTCATTCTAATTGTATCGTTTAGACAGTATAGCTAATCACCATTTGGAAGTTACTATGTTTTGTAATCTATTGCCTCATGTCCTTCTCCCAATCCCATTATGAAAGAAAGTGCTAAGTAGCTGCTTAGGCTAAGTGATGCTTTGGCAATGAGCCAAAGCATAACTCTTCAGTGCCTTGCAATCTTAGAGGTTTGAATTTCCAGCTAGGATTATAGCAAAGAGAGAAGGAGAGAAATGAGTGGTGGGTCTCAGTTTCCTCTTGGAAACAATGTAGATCAAGTTCACATCCATTCCGGGGCCAAGCACCTGACATCAACCAAGGAAGCAGGTAACTTGTCTCAGACAGAGGCCGCAGAGGGGACATAATGAAGACTAGTTAGCATCCCTGTTGTACAAATGAGGAAACTGAGGCACAAAGAAGCTAAGTACTTTACTCATGACTCCTAACTAGTGAGAGTTGGAAGCCATATATGACCCAGGGACTTAGGCCTCCTAGTTCAGCACAGCCTCACAGATTATTTAAGAAAAATTATTTCATTTGCACTCTATTTACATTGTTATTGAGAAACTTGATTCTGTACCATGTTCTGTTGATTTTTCATGCAGCAAATATTGAAATATGGCATAAATATAATTTTTCAAAATGAAGACAAAACCTTGGGAGGAAATTGTTGGTATGTCCTATTTAGTTTTCTGCATGGTAAAACTAGCTGTCCCATTTTCCTGTCTTCGGTAACTTTGGTTTGCGATTCCCTCAAAACCCTGCATCTGAAGCCTTCAGTTTGATGTCCAGATTGGCTAAGCATTGACATTCCAAACTTCAGTCTCACTCTGTGCAGCCCAGGCTAAGGCACCGGTTCCCCACCCCCACCTCTTGTCACTTCCGTGACCTTGGAGAATTCTGACCGCTCTAAGCTTCAGGAAGCAGACAGTATGTGATAATAATAAACACCTTATTTGGGTTGTCATTAGGGCTAAATGATATATTTAAAGCATTTTGTAAAGTTCCTAGAATATGACTGGACACAAAATAAGTGATACTTACTATTATTAACTTAATTTATGAGTAATTAAGAAAAATCTTACTGGAAGGTAGTTTTTTGAAGCCCAGATATATACTATAATATAAGTAATAACTTGTGCTAACTTTTATTCCATATGATATATTTGAAGGATAATCTATTTAAATGTTCCTTACAGCTGCAGACACAAAAAGGAGTCTCCATGAATTTATTAGTGACCAGAGACACAGGTTTCTACTTGAGGTAGTGAAAATAATTCATTTATCCATTAGTCGACAGAAAACTTTTTACATTGCATTACCAAGTGTTTAACTTAATGCTGTATTTTTTCTGTTATGTGTCCTCAAATATATTGCTGAATAGATTGGCTCATTCCTGTGTTCGTTGATTCAAAAAATATTGGTTGAGTGCTTACTCTGCCAAGCAGTGAACAGAGATCTTGCCCTCAGGGAGCTCACATTCTAGAACTGGAGAATTATTGTAGAAGATACTTGTCTCTTCCTTTTTCCAATTCATTCTCCTGCAACCACAATAGCACTTCAGAAGCTCAATTTAATTTTTTTAAAAATTTCCTAAATATTTAGCTGAATATGATGGGAATCAAAGTACTCTGGAAACTCAGAGAATTCTGGAATCCTTCTACCTCTGACTACACACACTCACGCTGGAAGAAAGTGCCAGATCCCTGTGGGAGTCTTTCATAAAATTAACAGATTTTTATTCTGCATCTTAATTTCTTTGCTCATTGCTAAGGCAAAAATGTCTGACACCCAAAATTAAGGAGAAGAGGTTTATTTAACTCACAGTTTGTAGAGGTTTTAGTTTGCTGACTTCGAAGCAGCAGGGCATCACAGAGAATAAACAGTTCATGGTAAAGCAGGGCAGGCAAAGGGCAGCAAGCCATAAGTGTCAAGCAACACACTTTCACAGCCTTTTTTTGTCCTGCAGATTCTTGGTTACCCAGCCTTAGAGCATGTAGCACCACACCCTTAATTTTTTTTTTTTTTTTGAGACAGGGTTTCGCTTTGTAGTTCAGGCTGGCCCTGAGCTCACTATGTAGCCCAGGCAAACCTTGAACTCAGCAATCCTCCTGTCTCTGCCTCCCAAATGCTGGGATGACAGGCATGAGCCACCACACCTGCCACTGTGGTATGTGGTATTGATTGCTGGTGGGCTGGGCGTGAGTCACCACGCCCAGCATTGTATGTGGTTACTGGGATTGAACACAGGACCTTGCACTTGTGAGGCAGGCGCTGGAACTGCTGAGCTAAATCTCTGGCCCCACACCCTTAATTTTAACAGTACACAGTATAGATCCAGCCACCACCAAAAGGCTCCACCTATGAACAAATGGAGGGTCTTCTAGACACAAGCCACAGTACTCTACCATCACAAACCTTTAATAAGAAATCAGGCCTGAAAACATGATTATTTCATCTTTCTCTCTCTCTCTCTGTATTCATTTTAAATCAGAGACAACAAGCATTTTAGGATGAGAGAATAAGCAGATGAGGACTTGACTGGATATTGTTTAGACCCCTATTTTCATGTGTCTAATCATCTCAAGAAGATTGACCCCACTCCCTTAATGTCTTTGATGCTAATGAACAAGTGAAAATGAACTGGACTTTTCATAATTCTCACCACATGTTTTAGAAAATACATTTAATATTTTCCTGTACCACCAGCTATAATTGACATGAAAGATCTCACTTTAAGTGACACAGTTATAAATAGAACTTAATCCCTTTTGTGTGTCATTTATTATTTTCAGTATGTGATTTTGGCCTTTATCACCAAATTCTGCTGACATAACTCATGTTTAAAGTGATGCTCAGCAGTTTCACTGGGTTTTTAAGACATTTGTACTAAACGTGTCTCTCCCTTTTTTAGACAGGGTCTTGCTATGTAGTTCGGGCTGGCCTTGAAATCGTATGTATCCCAGGATCCTTCTTGTTGACGGAGAAGCTGGCAGACTTTGTGGTAGCACACAGCCCAGCTTCCCAATGCCAGAAAGAACCCAAAGTGGTAACAGGTAGACCTACTCTTTGGAGAGATTTGTGGCTATATTTGGCTTGTGAGGCACAGGCAATTTGAGAATAACCCTGAGTCTCTTCATGAAAGTGAATGAGAGGAACTGGTGTCCTTTCTAACCATCTTTCAAAACAACATGAAATAAAAAGACCCACATTTAAACAGCTATTGCTTCTAATACAATGATTGCTTACTGTGAAATTAATTGCCCCCTTTATTATGAGACTGTTGGGATGTACCTGAAATGCACAATAATGCTCTCGATATCCCTTTATTTTCAATATTCCTAGTACACTCTGGCAACCAAAAAAAACACAATTAGAAGGCTTGAAAAGCACATAGCTGTAAAGGAAAGGCAGTTCAAAAGAGCAGAACAAAAGCTCCAGGGTGACACTCTAGCCTTTGAAGAATTCCTTCGAGAAAATGCCCAGCGATCTGCAGATGCAATGAAAATGTTAGTGTCTTCATGTTGGCCAAATACCACCCTCCACCCTGGTTTGTTTTAAGTTTCTAAGAACGTGATACAACACAAAACAAACTGACAAATCTTTGTTCCTTTTTCAGGGCAGCCCAGGAAACTCTCAACAAACTCCAGATGACAGCTGAGCTAAAGAAGGCCAGCATGGAGGTCCAGGAGATGAAGAGGTTAGGGGCCGCCATCTTTCCAAGACTAGGTTTCCACAGCCCGTAGAAACTTATGTGAGAATAATCCTTACTGTTGCTCTCCCAAGTGTGAGCACATTTTACAAGAGGCAGTGAGGGATCCTGTCTGCCTGAGGGCAGTACCTGGCGGCTGCCTGGAAAGGTTCTCTAACTCATAGAAGAAGATGTAGAAGCAAAGAAATCAGTTGAAAGAAATCAAACTGGTATTAGGTATAAAAATTAATTCTTTGAGGGGCCAGAGGATTAGCTCAGTGGTTCCAGCACCTGCCTCGAAAGCACAAGGTCCTGAGTTTGATCCCCGGAAACCACATACAATGCTGGGCATGGAGACTCACGCCCACCAACAATCAATACCACATACCACAGTGCTGGGTGTGGTGGCTCACGCCTGTAATCCCAGCACTCAGGAAGCAGAGACAGGAGGATTTCTGAGTTCCAGGCTTGCCTGGGCTACATAGTGAGCTGAGGGCCAGTCTGAACTACAAAGTGAGACCCTGTCTCAAAAAAAATAAATAAATAAAATAAAAAAATAAATTCTTTGCTCAGTCCCCTCTTCTATTCCTTTTAAGACACATTTCTCCCCACATTTGAACCTCTCTGAAGTCACGTTCCATTTTACAGTTGCTTTACAATTTTTATGAGTAGCATTTATACTTTTATACTTGTATAAATATACCATATATTTATACTTGGTAGAATCTAGCACTGCTTTTAAAATAGTAAGAAAATTATGGAAGCACCAGTTGGAATTACTGTGATTATACCACTGGCCACCCTTTTTAAAGCTGTGTGTTTCTTTCTGTAGTTAAGGAAATTCACTTGAATTAATTTTAAATATCTAAAAGGCTTCTGTCACTATCCTTGGACAGTAATTTCATGATCAGGATGTACTATTGTTTTGGCATCAGGTAGCACTAAAACTTATTTTCTTCTTCTTGATAATTTAATGTTCATATCTCCTCTGAAACCGCATCCTGTGTTTTTACACACTAGACCTACTTGGGAAGAAGGGCGATAACTTGTCTGAAAGGCAAAGTATGAACCGGATGGTAGCTCATGTGGACTCGACTGCACTAACAAAATGTCTGCTTCAAACACATTCTGGATACAGCAACCTCTTCTAATTTAGGAACCTAAGATTTTTTAAAACCGATTTTATTGGTACATTTTACATCTACACAATGATCACATTCAGCATTGAGAGTCTGTACCACTACATGACACATCTTTGTTTTTGTTTTTTTTCTTTTTGAGACAGAGTCTCGCTTTGTAGTTCAGGCTGGACCTGAGCTCACTATGATGCCCAGGCAAGCCGCCGCAAACTCAGCAATCCTCCTGTCTCCGCCTCCCGAGTGCTGGGATGACAGGCGTGAGCCACCACGTCCGGCATTGTGATATGCGGTGTTGATTGTTGGTGGGCGTGTCTCCACGCCCAACATTATATGTGGTTACCGGGGATCAAACTCAGGACCTTGCGCTTGCGAGGCAGGCGCCGGAACCACTGAGCTAACCCTCTGGCCCCTACATGACACATCTTGATTGTCATTTTTTCCCATTCCCCTGTCCTCTGTACAGTTCCCGTTCCTATATACGTAAGCTTTGTTTCCTTTTTTTAACCATCAAATTTTTTTCTTTCTCTTCTTTACTTACCTGTAGCCCCTCCCTTTCTTTCTTTTTTTTTTTTTTGAACATTTTCTTCCTATTTCACAATACCTATCATACATTTTGGAACTCATTTACACCTTCAGTTTCTCATACCAGAGAAATGACTTACACATCTATGTCCTGTTTATTTCACTTATGAGTGTGTCCTCAAGGTATGTCCATGTGAGTATAAATGACTCAAATGTATCAATCTTCGTGGTTGAGTAATACTCCATTTTTTTTTTTTTAATCTTTATCCAGTCTCCTGTTGATGGGCCTTTGGGCTGTTTCCAGCATCTAGTGCTGTTTCCAAACTGAGCTGCTATAAACCTGGGTGTGCATGTGTCACTGTGGTATGATTCTTCTGAGTCTTTTGTGTATACACCTAGCAGGGAAAACAGCAGGGTCCAATGGGGCCTGTAATCCTAGTTTTCTAAGGAGGCTCCACCCTGATCCCACAGTGGTTGCACCAGTCTACACTCCCACCAGTAGTGGAGAAGGGTAGAAATCTAAAATTCAAGGTGCTCCAAAAGGGAGAGTTCATACTCCCCAGACCATAATGTCGACAGAAGATTTTGTCCATTTAAAGAATACTTGTAAAACCAGAGTACCCCTCTTTATGTCTCTGTAAAGTGCTGTACTATTCCTGTTGCCCCCTGAGGAAGTGTTTGGCCCACGAACGTGTTTACTGCGTATTGTCTCACTGTGCTAGAGAGGCTCAGAAGAGCCCGGGACCAGCCCGGGACACAGCCAGGAGCCAGGCTGCCTTCTCCTCTGTGGGGAGAGGCCCACAGACGTCTCCCACAGACGTCTTTCACTGCAGGGCGGCCAGGGATCCTGCTGGGACCTGCTTACAAAGGGAAAGGCACCTTCCTCCTAAGCCTTTGCAGGAAGCCATGCAACTCAGTCCACTTTCACTCCACATCCTTTGCGGCACGTCTGGGAGGATTTCTATCAAAAAACGAAAGCAGTGGTAGGGGGAGGGGATCCCATCATCTCCTGCCCGCGAGCCTGAGTCAGCCACTCACAGAGCCTGTCCTGTCGCTCTCACCCCAGGGATGAGGGAAGATCTTCTGGGTAGAGAATCAACAGGTGCTTTCTTACACTAGCGCTATCTTTTGTTACCTTCTAATTTCTCTCTCTGCCTGAAACTTGACAGCATAACATTTTCCACAGAAAGAAACACACAGAGTAAAACTATAAACGGCCTGCTCTACGTGTGTTTATCACTGGACATGTTTTATTCAGGTAACAGTCCTGTAGACTGCTTTCTTCTCATCTTATTGAACCCCATATTTGTATGACCATACTTGTAATTTTTGATAAGTACATCATTAATTAAATGCATCACCAAGAGAATGCTGTGTAGAATTTTTTTTTTGATCCATATGCTTTCACACAGGTACCCCTAACTGTGTCTTTTTCTTTTTTAGTGAAATAGCAAACATAAAGTTCCTTCTTCGGGAGTACATCAAGTATGGATTTTTCCTGCTGAAATTGTCTCCAAAACATTGGCAAATCCAGCAGGCAGTAAAGAGATCACAGACACCAAAACTTCAGGCTTTAATTCCAAAACTGTTATCAAGTAAGTCACATATTCTTAATTTCAAATAAACAAAAATCCTTGATTCTAAAATAGTCTACTTCAACGGTTTTAAAGTCAGAATGTTTTAAAACAAAACCAGAATGTGGATTCTCCCTGTCCTTGTTATTATCTATTATTAATTTCAAACTCAAATTAATTTCAGAAATAGAACTATATGGGAAGAGAAGAAAATGTATTATTTGTAGATGATGTAATAGCATAGAAGTCTTTGCTAAAAAAAAAATCTCAAAAAATATTTCTTTAGTAAGGCATCCTATAAAGTAAATGGACAGTCCAATTATTTTGTATATTACAATATATATTATATTACAATATGTAATATACTATATTACATATATATTTTACATATAACAAATTAATATATTAATTCACTTTACCTACATATTTACATATTAACACAAGGAAATTAACTTTGATAATTAGAAACTATGGGCCAGTTAGTTCTGGTCCTGCCTGGCAAGCACAAGATCTGGAATTGGATCCCCAGTAACCACATACCACAGTGCTGGACATGGTGGCTCACGTCTGTAATCCCAGCACTTGGGAGGCAGAGGCAGGAGGATTGCTGTGAGTTTGAGGCTTATTGGGGCCACATAGTGAGTTCAGGGCCAGCCTGAACTACAAAGCGAGACCCTGTCTCCAAAAAAATTAATAATAATAATAATAATTAGGGGCCGGAGACTTAGCTCAGTGGTTCTGGCGCCTGCCTTCCAAGTGCAAGGCCCTGAATTCGATGCCGGTAACCACATACAATGCTGGGAATGGTGACTTACGCCCACCAGCCATCAATATCACATACTACAGTGCCGGGCATGGTGGCTCACGCCAGTAATTCCAGCACTTGGGAGGCAGAGACAGGAGGATTGCTGAGTTCCAGGCTTGCCTGGGCTACATAGTGAGCTCAGGGCCAGCCTTAACTACAAAGCGAAACCCTGTCTCCAAAAAAAAAAAAAAAATTAGAAATTGCATGAGAAAGCAACAGTATCTTTAATATCATGACCTGGAAGCTTGACAGTAACACTATATATATACATATATATACACATATGTGTTATATATTAATTATTAATTAATATATTATAATAATATTAATAATAATATTATAATAATTTTGGTCCTATATATTATATATATATGGTATATATATTTGTGTGTGTGCATATATATATGTATATATGTATAGGACCAAAGTTTTTTCAGAGAATGGTGTGTCAGAATGGGGAGAACTTCACATAATGATTCTGAGGTTCATCTATGCTTTTGAATTAGGAAGTTACTAATTAGGGAGTTAGTAATTAGAGAGTTAGATATGTAGAGTTTAAGATAGATAATTTACGGTCCTAGAGTCTTAATAATCACAATATTATGGTACTAGCACTTGGAGGTCAGTTTAGTGGATCCGAAATAGATCTCATCATATAAAAGAGTTTACTACGGGATAAAGCCACAAGTCCAAAATAAAAGACTTGTACTTTTGGCAACATTGGGGTGACTAGGAGCAGATTTATCCCCCTTTCTGGAAAAAAAAATCTGAAAAACTGAAGGAACATGAGACAAGATTTTTGGACACTGGGTACCAGTGCAAAGCAGCGTGGTCTTGGCAGAGGGGGGACTACAGGGGGATGCTGTGATCCCTGGAAGGCACTCAGGTGCCACTCGGGAGTGGGGAGCCCAGGGAACTGAGCATGCACATCATGGACACAGGCAAACTGCGGCTCTGGGAGCATTTTGTACACAGAGCTGGTCAGTCAGCATTTCCCAGCGAGGGCTGAGGGTGGCCCCACCAAGGGTGAGCGAAGCCGCATGTGCGGAGTGCGGAGCCCAGCGCCAGGACTCGGTTAAGACTCATGAGACGGTGAACAAGAGAGAGAGCGAATAGGAAAACTAACTAGGGGAAGCTCAGAGCCCGGGAGGTGTCTCAGGCAGGCTGATGTTGAAAATGGGAACCTCCTAGTACCGTGGGGTTCTTTCACCCATCCTGCCAGAGGCAGCCCTTGCTGGAGAAGGCCACATTTGCTGGTCACAAGATCTTCATCTCTATTTCTGTCCTTGGAAGTTTTGACAATAGCTGTCATGCTCATAAGTCCAAATAAAATAGATAGTGGTTCTGGAAGTTCTAATCAGGTGTCACTTCCAGAAGATTCTACAGGAAAGAAGAGCACAGGTAAGGGCTGAGAGGTGCAACTTCACTACCCAACATAAGACCACAGATTATGTTGGCCTCAGGGTGGAAAAGGGAGCCACAGGATCGGCTGGACCATGTTTGGTGCTGCCCATCACCCATAATCCTGTGCACCAGAAGTCCCCCCCCGCCATGTTACTACAAGTCACCCTTTGTGGACAGGAGCCAGCCCTCGCTGACCATGTAGGGACCTGAGGTCTCCCCTGGCTGAGCCCCTCCTTCCTCTGGCCAGGGCCTGCTTTCTGATAAAGACAAGCTCCTTTTTGGGGCCCAGGGAACTGGGACAATTGTAGATGAGTGACAGGCATGGCCCAGTGGCCCAGGAAAGTCACTCTGGGGAAGAAGTTCTACCATGCCCACAGTGAACTCCCCACAGGGAGGGCATCAGCCCTCTCTAGCAGACTTAGTCCCCCGGAGGCCACCTTCCCTCTGCTACCTGCCCCACCTGGTAGTTGTCCGTGTCTGTCACCCTCAGAGCAGGCTGACTCTTGGTGACCTCTTTTCTCCCTTGTCCAGCAGATGTGAGTAATGGCTGAGGTAAATTCAACAGCAAAATGTGCCAGTGCAGCAACGACTCCAGTATGAGTCTTAGGCCATGAGCATTCAGCCCCCTGATGGAGAAATTCTTTTGCTTTGTGAAGCCAGTTTTCACATTTGTACCATGGACGACGACTCATTTCTAATTACATGTTATTTCTTTTCCCTCTGCCATGACCGATGGTGTGGACTCTACCTGGACATTTGGAACAGGAAAGCAAAACAAGAAGCCTACTCTCAACCCAGAGGATGCAAAATCACCCCTATCCAAGTACAGTCTATGCTTAATCCTCTTGCAAATTGTGAATGACTTTTAGAGAAGAACTTCCCTTTTACCTCCTCCCCTCAGCATACAGACACTACACTCACACCTGACAGGAAAGACCCTGGAGCCCGTGGTCCTGTTTCTGTGTGCTGCAGGAGCACCCGAGCTCTGTGTCCTGTCTGCATTCTTTCATAAGCATCTGCAACCACTTTATAAAAAATGTCCTTTCCCTGAATCTTGGGTCTTTGCCTCTCAGAATCCACAGCTATGCTTTATTAAGCTCCACACTAGCCTGTATGTTTGTAGTTTCACCACATCCTTCGAAATTGCCTGTGATAGGACCATGAAGCATTTATTTTGTTTCTGCCATTAACTTGATTATTGATATATTTATACTAATTATTTCATAAATTGCTCTTTCTCAACCCCAGCTGCCCCAAGGAAGCCTTAAAAATATGTGAATCCCTCGGCAAAGTACATGAGCCCAGAAGAAGGATCTGAGCCAGTTTCCCAGTATACATGACGATCACTAAGGGAGACAGAAACACTTTGTTCTGAGATAATGTAGATTCACACGCGGTTATAGGAAATAATCCAGACAGACCCCAATGTGCCCTTGACCCAATTTTCCTCATGGTAACATCTTGGATAATTAGTACGGCACCACAACCTGGACACTGGCATGGGCACAGGCAAATACAGGGCATCACCACAGCATTCTTCATCTTACCCTCTCGTAGCCACACCCACTTCCTCTAGCAAACACTCATCTCTCTCCGTCCCTAATTGCTGGTTGTTTCAGGAATGTTCTAGAAATAGAATGATGTCCCGTATGACCTTCTGGATTTTTCTTCAAGCACAGTTCTCTGGAGCTGCATCAGCAGTTGGCCCCTTTCTACTGCTGAGCAGTGGCCTGTGATGGGAGTGCTCTGTGGTCACTGCTGGTCCACTGGAGAACACGGCTTACACTGTTCCTAGTTCAGGGAGGGATATAATGAATAGAGTTCCTCTACGTTTATTTGCTTAACTTTTTGTGTAAACATAATTTTCATTTCTCTCAGATAAATCTCTAGAAAGCAAGGCTGGCTTGGCAATAGATACATGTGCAGTTTTTGGAAGAAACTGCCAAACTGTTTCCCAGATGGACTGTGCCATCTTACATTCCTACCAACCATGTATGAGCAATCCAGTTTCTCCTCACCCTCATAAGCATTTGCTGTTTTTGCTGCCTTTTAATTTTAACTATCCTGATGAGTGTACAGTGCTATCTTGCCTTTCATTTGCATTTCCCAGCAGTGAGTGGTACTAAATACTTTTATACACTTGTGTGTCTATCATAGCCTCAGATTAAACATCTGATGTTCATGTCTTTTGCTCATATTTTTTTTTTCCTTTTTGCAATGACCAGTTCCCTGAAAGGCTAACCAGGCTGTGGAAAAGAACTGTGCCACAATTAGGTTCCAAAGACAATTTAGAAATGAAAGCCAATTTGTTGCAATGGTTTAGAAATCATTTACCTTTCTTGTTTCTTTTTTTTTTTTTCTTTAATAGCCAAGTTAAAAGAACTGGTTCTGAGGACAGCCTGGAATTCCTTTTAGATGATGACATGGACTTTGATCTGGTAACCAGATGATATTTCTTAACTACTGTGTTTCGTGAAAAGTGTGCTTACTCAGGTCTTCTTTCAGAATTAAAATTTTCTATTTCAAATATCCCACAGATTTTTCCAGAAGGAAATGTAATTTTTATTGCTGCTCTCAAATTTGTCTAAATATCTGTCAGAACAGCTATGAAAAATATATATCTGTAAGGAGATAATAATTTGTAGAAAATATTGGAACCACAATTTTCCTATAAATACAACCACCTTCTGATGGCTGTCATTCTATTGGTGCTGGAGATATATTGTGTAG
>PVIC010050399.1:0-12820 GCA_004025085.1 Thryonomys swinderianus
TGTCTCCAAAAGGCAAAAAAAAAAAAAAAAAAAAATCCACGTCCTTTGAAGTTCTCATTGGGTAATTGTATTGTTCATTGTCTTCAAAAAGGATAGTGAAGGGGCTGGAGATTTAGCTCAGTGGTTCCAGCACCTGCCTTGCAAGCACAAGGTCCTGAGTTCGATCCCCGGTAACCACATACAATGCTGGGCATGGTGACTCACGCTCACCAGCAATCAATACCACATACCACCGTGCTGAGCATGGTGGCTCACGCCTGTAATACCAGCACTCAGGAGGCAGAGAGAGGAGGGCTGCTAAGTTTGAGGCTTGCCTTGGCTACATAGCGAGCTCAGGGCCAACCTGAACTACAAAGCGAGACCCTGTCTCAAAAAAAAAAAAAAAAAAAAGATAGTGATATGTAGATTTGTATTAGGTTAATTTCAGGATGATTAAAGGTAGGTATTACTTAAGTTGAGAATGAGGCAGAGAAAGGGATGGTGAGACAGTAAGCCAGTGCTAGTAACAGTGGAGCTGATACATGGGCTACAAGGAGTAGAAGAATCCAGTGCTGTGACCCAGTATAAAGAGAAATACAGAGAGACACAAAAAAGGCAGTGAGCTTCAGTTCAGCTTTCTCTCCATCTGACTTTCTGCTAAAGATCCCCACTAACCAAACCTAGTCAGAATCAGAGAACAAGGACATTTGTTGATTTAGCTGAAACCTGTTGATTTCAGCTAATATGGCCCTGTGTGGGGTAGAGAAGGATGGAGAATAGATCTGGCAGAACAAGTGGAAGATTTCCAACTCATATTCAGTGCTCTTCTTGGTTGCTATCATCTTCCAAACTCTTGATCTTCAAAGACTTTAGCTCTACTCTTTATCTTTTCCTCTCTTCTATCTTCTTCTCAGTGACCCCAGAATCACGAGGGCCCCTCTTAACATTACAGCTTCCTGACTGCTGGATTCTCCACATGTGCTGTCACGACTCAGGACTCAGCCACCCAATAGACATTTTTCTGCATGAATTTTTAATTTCCTTCCTGTTCCTGCCTGCAACTTCTTTCCTTGCTGCAGTCCTCAACTTTCTTGACATAAAAATTGAGTAGTTTTACCTTCTCAGTTATTCTGAAAAACTTCTCAAATATTCAATTTCCCTATTCATTCCATCTGCTTGCTAAATGTAGCCAACCTGATTTCCCCTACAGATAAACAGTAATTGCAGTATTTAGGAGATGGGGCAACATGAGGAGAAAAGGTATAGTCTCAGTATTAAGTTTTTCTTATTATGCACATTGGAGCCTAGATCCAAATAGTTATTATATCCCTGACATCTACCTTGTAAGAATCAGTTTACAAAGACATATCATCTATCACCTCACAGCAATACAGGTGGTACTGGCATTGCCTGCCTGTTTTACAGCTTCTCTCCAGCAAATTTCTTCTCTCCAATCAATGCCAGTTTTGTTCAGTGCCAACTTCCATCCAATGAACATGTACTACTGTTCATTATATATCACCTTCCGTCCCTACTACCACCAGATAGGGGGTATCTTTCCTTTTATCCATAGGCAAGCGGTATAAAAACAGCCTAAAGGAGTGAGAGTCAACTGTGAGGGATTCTAGAAAAGCTTTTCTTATCCTTTAAAAAAATAACTTTCAGCAACAAAAATAACTTTCCTTTTAGCTTTGGAGTTACTGTGAATGCAGTATCTGGGACAACTAACATCTTTTAAATATGGGGGAGTCTGTTCTTGGAATACCAACGGAGAAGGTAAAAGAAAACACACTGTTTGCAACATTCTTGAGCTATTTTTTATCTTATACCACAGTCCTACCTCTGGACTTCCAATTATGCATTTGTAAGTCCAGGGGATTTTGCTTTCATAAAAATTTGAGAAACGGTGATTTCTAAGCCACAATATGAACTTTCCCTACTACTTATTCATTAAGTAAACAGGCGAAATATTTAACTCATGATTTATTTCTTTATTGAGTGGGTTCACACACCTTAATGACCTTTGTGTGATTAAGAGGGTTTAAATATGTAACAGAAAGTGTTCAGACATCTATGATCCAGAAAAGGATGAACCTATGAAGGCTTCCAAACTTGCCTACTGATTCAAGAATTGATTCGCTGACTTCATAAGCTGATGTAGGCACTCCCCCCACCCCTGAGATTCTGATTTAAGAGCTCCCCGAGGCCTCTGGACGCTGAGGCTTTCAATAGCACATTCTAGGATTTGGGTAAGTGTGGCCATCAGACAAATCTGAATTTAGCAAAGAAATGCACACCACACTACTCCAAAGCTGCAGGTGTTAGGGTCTCTGGTCTCTAATGGTTGGTCCGACCTTATCCTACTTGAGCAAGTTGTCGCACCATTCTGGACATGTGCAGCCATCAGTATACTTGTCTGGTCTGACTTCTAAGTTGATGGGGGTCCAAAGTTAAGTTTGTTTGGGATATAGGAACTTTTATATTTTTTGTTATGTTCCTGCAATTTGATAATGTACACATTAAAACATGTAAAACAGATCAGAGGGGTTGGCAGATAATTATTGTGGCTGAGACCATGAAGAACAAACCGGAAATGCACTCAGAAACGGGGTACAACCTGAGGTGATCATGCTCAATCAACTACTCTCCTCATATTGAGTGAGGTCTGTGAAAACACCTAGAAAACATGAGTGATGGGGGAAAGCAGATTTATATAAGGATCTAAAATCAATCCCCCACCCCGTTGAGTATCGTTCACCTACAAACGTGTTTGTTCAGTAATGTCTCTACAGAACAGGGGTAGGGATTGAGGGGAGGAAGAAGGTCGGTGGGCGGAGGAAGAGGGGAAGATAGGAGGGGAGAAGGAAAATAGCGATGGTCTCAGACTACAGTTGCTAAGTAGAGCTGAAACTCCCCCTAATTTGGGAGCTTCGGGGCTTTTCAGGAGCACAGATAGCCTGTCCTCCACACCAGCGAAAATCAAACTTATCTACCATTTATAGCTTCCCAAATTTTCTTTTATGCCTAGGTTGCAGCCGGGGAAAACCCAACAGGAAAGTTACAAAAATCGACAGACGCCCAGCTCAGTCCTAGGTCTTAACCCCGCCTAATTTCCAGCAAGCCCCGCCCACCTAGAGAGAGAGTTTTGAGTCCTCTCTGTTCCCGTACCTGTTAACTGTAACCTCTAGGTTCAGAGTTATGCGCACGCGCTATTGCTTCACATGGTGTGTGTCCTTATTCTAGCCGCGGCTGCGGCGGCAGTGGCGGTCGTCGTAGTCCTGAGACTATGGATAGTGTTTCGGTCCCAGGATGTTACGCCCCGCGAGTCTCTCAGTCTTTTGGTAGTGGCTGGGTCGGGTAAGTATCAGGGCGGGGACTGTCGAGTTTGGGTCAGTCACTACAAACCCCAGAGTACACTGCGACACTCTTTCTGGTCTTCTTAGGCGTTTCTGGAGCGTTGCATGCTGAGATTTGTAGTTTCTGTGCGTTACTCGAGCCGGTCGGCCGAGGGAGGGAAAAAGGCTGGTTTGCTAACGCGGCCTAGGCGCCTTTTAATGACGAGTAATTAACATTTGTAATTAAGGCCTTCTGTAGTGTGTAGCTTTCTAACAAAGAATCAGTGCACAGAGAACGCCGAAGCTTTTGATGCTAACACGTTGTTTCCGGTTTGGCTGATGTGCGTTATTAGTCTAAGCCTTTTGTACTTAGTTTAGGAAACGCGAATATTACATGGTAAACGAGGCAAAGTGTCACATTTATGAATGTACAGAGTCCACGAGTATAAAAACATTGCCTACAGACCGTAGAACAACAGCAAGGTGCAGGATATGAGCACCAAACTGTCCTATCAAGTAAACACTCTAAATTCACCAGCCTCTGAAGGCACTTAGAATTTTCAGTGGACCGTTTTGACAAAATTAAATATGGTCATGGAAGACTTAATTTTCGAGGAGCACATCCTTGAGTTAACAGCATACAGTGTACTTACACAATCATACGTGATCAAACATGCTACATACTGGGGATCTCTGCATACATGTATGATTTAGTTCATTGCTCCTAGGGCCAATGTGAACAAAACAACACAACACTAAATTGAGAACTACAGAAAATGATGCAGTTAAGAGACATAGTAAAAGCAAGATGAGTTGCTGCCACCAGAGCATGCTGTTTTACAAGAAACTTTTTTTTAAATTAATAAGAATGCTCTAATATAACAATAAAGTACATAGTAAAGATATAAACCAGTAGCATGGTCGTTAACTGTCATTATCAAGTATTATGTAATACTATCCATAATTGCATGTGCTATACTTTTATGTGATGGGCAGCACAGTAGGTTTATGTGAGTACTGTCTCAGGCGACTGAGTTATGACAGCCATGCTGTCACCTGGCATCAGCAATTTTTCATCTCTTACAACCTCATGAGAGCACTGTCATATATCAGGTCCTGCACTGACCAGAATGTCACTGTGTGGATGCATAGGGAATGCCAGGAGATTGCATTCATATGGAGTAATGTTTATAGTAGTACTTTCGGTCAAGTAGAAATCATTACTCTATTCACTTAACATATTTTGAGCTGTAGGGAAGGCCAGGCAGTAAGCTAAGCTCCAGAAATAACAAAACTAATATTATTTGACACTGAGAACTAACTGTGTACCAAGCACTATGAGAAGTATACAAAGAAACATCAGTAAATTAAATAACTAGATAAAATAAATACATAAATAAATATTATAATAATAATAGGCGCTAAAGTCTTACAGTTATTGTGTAAGAAGTACAGCTCTGCTATACTTTGGTAACAGAGGTCAGGGTCAGATTACAAAAGCTTTTATTCTATTTGAACCACAAAGCCATTGGGGAATTTTGAGCAGAAATAATTTGATCAGCTGTTGACTAGAATCATACTGGACACTGTTGAGAATAGCATAAAAGTAAATATGGTAAATGAGGAAAGAAGTAGGTGGGGAACAGACCAGGAAACTGTGCTCATAATCCATGTGAAAGGTGACAGTAGCTTGGAAGAGGACATTAGTAAAAGAGGTGGTGATTGGATACTGGGTGTATTTTTAAGGTAGAACTGAGATGGCTATGCAGTCTTGAGGAAGGACACTATTTTATCTAAATTGGAGACAGGAAAAGGCTAAAGGATGATGTTTCTGACTTGTTCATTTGGTTAATATTAGATGGTGAGCTAGAAATTAAAATTAGATTAAACATTCATTGGGTGAGTGGTACCTTTCTTCATTCAAAACATTCAAAGGAGGGGGTACCAAGGTCTTTAAATTTAGAGTCATTCAGGTCAGAAATGATTTGTAATCAGTAGTGTGTGCCCAAAACTTTAGAACAGGAAGAAAGCATCTAATATTTACCTTGAAGACAAAGCAACATTTAGTCTTTAGGTACTTTAAAATATTATTTGACCCCTTACATTCAGAGAACATATATTAAAATTACAACCTTTTTTTTTTTTTTTTAGAAAGGGTCTCACTTCGTAGTTCAGGCTGGCCCTGAGCTCACTATGTAGCCCAGGCAAGCCTGGAATTCAGCAATCTTCCTGCCTCTGCCTCCCGAGTGCTGGGATTACAGGTGTGAGCCACCACGCCTGGCTAAAATTACTACTTTTTGATAAAAAATGTCTCCTTAGGCTAACTTTGGATTTAATATCAAATTCTCATAGAAGAGCCCACTATTTTCTAGGCCCTAAAAGTAACAGCGATAACAGAGTAAACAAAAATTCCTACCTTTATAGTGCTTGCCTTGTAGCGAGTAAGGGATGGGGAGATATAAAAGGCAAAATAACTATGTAGTATATTTTATGGTGATAAATACGTAGTATATTTTATGGTGATAAAGACATGAGAGGAAGGATTGCATTTTTAAAAGATTTGTTGGGGAAAGCCTTCTGGGAGGATAAGAGATAATAGCCAAAAGGCTAGACATGCGAGCAGACTAAGGGAGGAAGAAGTTGATAGGTCTAAGAGGTAATAGAGGTCAGGGTCAGATTACAAAACACTTTTTATTCTATGTGAGACACAAAGCCATTGGAGAATCTTGAGCAGAAATAATTTGATCAGCCGTTTACTAGAATCATACTGGACACTGTTGAGAATAGCATAAAGGAGAAGTATGTGGTTAGCAGACCAGGAAGCTATGCTCGTAATCCATGTGAAAGTTGACAGTAGCTTGGAAGAGGACAATAGGTGAGAAGGTAGTGAATGGATGCCAGATGTTATTTTTAAGGTAGAACAGATTATTTTATTCTCCCCAAACTTCCCTCAATAGAGTACAGTGAAATCACTGAAAGAGTCCATATTTTATGATTTTATTCAATAACTTTTCAGTGAGTATATTCAATGAGTGTTTCCTTTAAGTAGAACAGCAAGAAAGACTGTTAAAGGAGGTATAATGAGTTTTCCATGCAGTGGAAGATGTTATTTGGTTTTTATCCTTAATTCTAGCTGTGAAAACAAGTACCTGCTTTGCAAACCACAATACTTTCAAGGCTAAAAATACTAAAATGGATATAAACCAGATGTATAAATTACATGCCCCAGTCAAATTATCTCTTGCTTCTTAAAAATCATATAAAGATAATGTGTAGGGGTGGGGATTTAGCTCAAGTGGTACTGCACCAGCCTTGGACACACAGGGCCCAAGTTTGATCCCTGGTACCACAAAAAAAAAAAAAAAGATAATGTGTGATTCTAATTTCTGAAATTCACACTTAATCTGTGCCACATTTCCTTTCTTATATAATTACTTCTAGAATCTGAAAAGAAATGTTCTCCTTTCTTACTATTAACTTCTTCAATAGTAAATTCTTCCTACTAAAAATATATGTATCAAGAGAAAACATAATTTGTTTGATTAGCTTTCTACATGTTCATGGTATATTAAAAGCTCTTTCTTATAGTGGTAAAGGAGGTGGACTAGGGGAAGCTTTCTAGGTAGAGGGAACAACATGACTAAAGGCAAGAAGAGTTAATAAATTAAGATGAGTAGAGACTGTTGAAGACATCAATCTGGCTGAAGCACAGAGTGTTAAGACTAAAATAAGTTTAAATGTATCTCCTTCATGAAGCTGCATTTAAATATAACTCTTAATTGTTTTGCTTAAAATGTGTGGTAGTGATTGTTTCATTGTTGTTTGCATAAAGGAAACACAGCCCTCCCACCATGGCCATGAACAGTGCATCCTTAGATTCAGTCAACCGCAGGTCAAAATATTTGAAAAACAAACTTCATCTGTACTGAACATGTAAACAGACTTTTTTCTTATCATCATTCCCTAAACACTGCATTATAACAACTATTTACTAGCTTACATTGTATTCAATAGTATAAGTAGAGATGATTTAAGATGTCCAGGTTATATATAAATACATCCTTTTTATTTTTTTTGAAATAGGGTATCATTTTGTAGTTCAGGTTGGCCTTGAGGTCATTACTATGTAGCCCAGGCAAGCCTCAAACTCACAGCAATCCTCCTGCCTCTCCCTCCTGAGTGCTAGGCTTACAGGCTTGAGCCACCATGCCGGGCATTGTGGTGTATGATATTGATTGCTGGTGGGTGTGAGTTACCATACCCTGCATTGTGGTATTTTTATCTTTATTGGTACATCATATATACACATGATCACACTCAATACTGGAAATTTGTACCAGTATATGACATGATTTAATTCTCATTTTTTCCCATTTTCCTACCCAACCCACAACCCCCTAAATGCATGTGTTTCCCTTTTTTTAATTACCATCACATTTTTCTTTACCCCTCATTACTTACCCTCCACCACACTTCCCTTTGAATATTTTCTATTTCACAATATTCATCTTACATTCTACAACTCATTAACATCCTTTTTTTTTATATAGAAGACTTGAGGATCTGTAGATTTTGGTTTCTGTGCGGTGTCTTGGAACTAGGTTCTCACAGATGCTGAGGGAATATCTCAGCTAGTTGATGTCTTTGAAATTAAACTGTTAAGTTTTTGGAGATTATATGATTTTAAGAATTGATTGTATGCTTGTTGGTGAAGCAGCAAATATTTGGGGACCTTTGGTATGCTGAGACCTGTTAGGACCAGAGGTTACATGGACAAGAGAGTCTTCCTTGGGAAGACCCTGCTGATCATGCCTCCCTGGTCTTAGTACTGTGCACAGGAGCCTTCAGTGACTGTTTGCATCATATGCTCCTAGCCTTGTTTTTCACCTTCTTCCCAATATATTTATCACCCCATGAACGTGTTTGTCTTGCCTTTGCTTTCCTACCCTTGCCCAATGACTTCCGTACTCCTCTGTTATCTCTGCCTTCTGAGTCATCTCAGCCTTTACCAGTGATTTTCCCTACTTTTAGAGCCTTGATTTTTCATGACCATTTTCTTGTTTCCTGTATTTTGGTTTTACTTGCTGTCTTGCATCCTTTTTATCTTTATAGCTGTGTCTGTCTTGCCCTTTTCCCACCAGTCTTCTTGATTACAAGAACTCTGTCTCATACTTTTTGTATAAGTACCTACTGCTGTAGTACCTGTTTTATATTTTCCTCATATAAAAATATTTATATGAAGACATATTATTTCTTTCCATTTTTATTTTTTATTAGTACATGTTTGCATTACATGATTGCTTTCCTCATGGGGAGCTGGTACATATACATAATACACCTTAGTTCTTTCCCTTATCTCTTCCTCCCCCTTTCCTCCATCTTTTGTTCCCCTTCCCTTTTGTAAAAGATCAGTCTCCATATTGTTTTCAAATATTCTTTTGTCCTTTGAGAAACTTTTAGTATTGGTGGTTCTTCCACTTCTAGAAACGTGAGATTGCTATAACACAGTCAAATGGACACGTCTGTTGTGTTTTTCTCAGTCTCAGATCTTCCGATATTTTTCCAGGTGGACATACTACAGAGATCCTGAGGCTGCTTGGGAGCTTGTCCAGTGCTTACTCACCCCGACATTATGTGATTGCTGACACTGATAAAATGAGTGCTGATAAGATTCATTCTTTCGAACAAGATCGAGCGGCTAGAGACCCTAATGCCATAGTAAGTGATCATTTCTATTTCTACAAGTTACAAGTTGTACTCTGAGTTTGTCTCTGGAAATAATCTCATTTCACTTCAGTGTTATACCCATAATAAGCAGTCAGCTGTTTACTAGTGATTTTCTTTCTTGCTATTGAGGTTAAGAATCTCTTTCAAGGGCCGGAGGGTTAGCTCGGTGGTTCCGGCGCCTGCCTCGCAAGCGCAAGGTCCTGAGTTCAATCTCTGGTAACCACATATAATGCTGGGCGTGGAGACACGCCCACCAATAATCAACACCGCATACCACAATGCCGGATGTGGTGGCTCACGCCTGTAATCCCAGCACTCGGGAGGCAGAGACAGGAGGATTGCTGAGTTCATGGCGGCTTGCCTGGGCATCATAGTGAGCTCAGGGCCAGCCTGAACTACAAAGCGAGACCCTGTCTCAAAAAGCAAAAAAAAAAAAAAAAAAAGAATCTCTTTCAATTTCCCAATTATAAAATGTTTTTCTAATTTCTTGCATTCTCTTTTATTTTTATTTTTTGGAATTCCAACTGAAAAGTACTATAATTATTAATAGTTTGACTGATCTATGACTGTATCTTATGCTCCAAATACTATTTGTGTCTGCCCTTAGAAGTGCTTCTCTAACCCCCAGTTGCTCACCTCATATTAGCATTTTAGTCAAAATTTGAAGTTAAAAATGAAAACTATTTCCTTAGTGCTAGGGGAATTTAGAGCTGTTCATGCATTGTTGCCATCATCTCTGTCCCTGGGGTTTTCCCAGACACAGGGGTGCATTGAGGAGTATGTGGGTAGAGAGCTGACCCACTGCAGGCCCATCAGAGGCTCAGCTGGGCCTTTTGGACTTCAGGACCCAGACAAGAGAGTTCATTTCTCTGTGGAGGCAAGCTCTATAGAAGATGAAATCTCAGAGCTGCTTGTAGTCATGTTTTCACCTGGTACATAGGTGGTCCATTGACAGAAGAATGAGGTGAGAAGCCAGGTGGAGACTCCTGCTGTCACTGTACCCGAGGGCATGCTCCATCCGTGTTGGCCCTGGCTTGGTGGTTCTTCTTTTCTTTGGTGTGTTGGCCAGCTTTCTCATTGGAAAATAGTGCTTAACATACACAGCTTATTTGGTTTATTTGGCTCTGAAGGTTTCAGCCCATGGTCAGCCGGCTCCAGAGCAGATCATAGTGGAAGGCATGATGGAGCAAAGCTGCTCACCGCATGGTAGCTGGGAAGCTGAGAACAGTGAAGGTCTTGGCTAGAGACACACCTGCAAAGGGAAACCCCAGTGACCTGATTCTCAACCCCGGCCCCCCTCTTCATAGTACATGTAGCTGTGAGTCTCGGTCTAGTCAAGTTGACACACTTGGCGTACTTGGGAAAGAGGATCCATTAATGCAGTGCCTCCCTGACTCCCCTTCATTCCCCCGGCATCCCTGTCCACACTTCTGTTTAACTCTTCATGGTTGAGTTTTACTTACTTGTTAGCCTGATCACTAGCTGTCACACTGTTAAAATATATTCTTGGAAAATCCATGTCAAACAAGATCAGAATAGAAAAATATACGGTTCTTTTTCCTGAGAACCTAGCCAAATGCTTCCTTTCTGTTTTAGGGATCAACAGTGCATTCATTTCTCAGGGTTGCCACCCAAATCCCATAAACTAGGTATTTTAAAACGATGAACTTGTGTTCTCAATAGTTCTGGAGGCTAGATGTCTGAAATCAAGGTGTCGTGGGGTCACACTTGCTCAGAAAGTGCTAGAGAATCCTTCGTGCTCCCTTCCCAGCATCTGGTGCTTGCCAGCAAACCCCAACATGCTTTAGTTTGCACATGCAGCACTCTGAACTCTGCCTCATCAGCATGCAATCTTTTCTGTGCTTTTCATGTGCTTTTCTTTTTCATGTTTTGCTTTGCTTTTCCCTCCCTTCCCTTCCCTTCCTTTCCTCATGCATCCCCCTCTTCTCCCTTCTGTTCCCCACCCCACACTCTCCTCCGCTTCCCACCCTCCTTTTCTTATGTACAAGGATGGAAACCCAGGGCCTTCACAGCGAGCCATATGCCCAGCACGTTGTCCTCTGCCTCTTCTGTGTTGCCATAGTCTGTGTGTGTTTTAGGGAGATGCTGATGGGAGGTGCGAGTGTTTGGCCACCGTGCAGGAGTGTGGTGATCAAAGGTAGATACCATCTCATTTCTCATCAAGCCCTCCTAAAAGGAAGGGTCCACCTACTGGCCTTTTTCTGCACTACAGCTTAGGGAATTTGGCCTCCATAGCCCTTCCAACCATCTTTTGAACCTTCTAGAGAGTTGGAAAAGGAAACCTTAACTGAAGAAAGCAATAGTGATCAGTGCATTTGCTGGGAAGGACCGTAGGAATCAGGAATACTAAGCAATATAGACCACTCTTTAGTGTACTAGCTACCAGCCATATATGGCTATTTATATTTCAGTTTCAATGACCTGTAATTAAAGGCAATTTAAAATTGTACTGTCAGTCATAGTGACATTTCTGATGTTCATTTCTAGTAACTAACATGTTAGACATTAAAGAGAACCTTTCTTTCTTTCTCTTTTTTTTTTTTTTTTGAGACAGGGTCTCGCTTTGTAGTTCAGGCTGGCCCTGAGCTCACTATGTAGCCCAGGCAAGCCTCAAATTCAGCAATCCTCCTGTCTCTGCCTCCCGAGTGCTGGGATTATAGGCATGAGCCACCACGCCTGGCACTTTGGTATTGATTGCTGGTGGGTGTGAGTCACCATGCCCAGCACTGTATGTTGTTCCTGGGATCAAACTCAGGGCCTTGCGCTTGTGAGGCAGGCACCAGAACCACTGAGGTAAATCTCCGGCCCATAAAGAGAACCTTTCTGTCATTACAAGAAGTTATAGCAGATGACACTATACTTTTATTTATAAACTGAAAATAAAATGTTACTGGACATGACATTCAACAAGTTCAAAGCAAGTATCCCCTGCCAAAAGAGTTAAACTAAAAACATAAAGTAACTTTTATAAAAGATAGTGTGTGACTATGCATCCTAGGCTAGTCTCTCTCTTTTATTATTTTTTTATTTTTATTTTTTTTTAGTGTTTTTGAGTCAGGGTCTTGCTTGTAGGCCAGACTGGCCTCAAACTCTCAGCAATCCTCCTACCTCTGCCTCCCAGGTGCTGGAATTATAGGCATGAGCCACCACGCCCAGCATTGTGGTTATGCAGTAACAGGAATTGAACTCAAGACCAGACACCGGAACCTCTGTGCTAAATCCTCAGCCCTGTTGTAGTCTAGTCTTCATCTTGCTTTCTACCCCACAGTGGTCTTGAAATCCAAGTACTCCTGCCTTAGCATACCAGGTTCTGGGATTACAGGTGTATACCACCATGCCTAGCTTACAAGGTTAACTTTTTAAATGTTCTGCTATCATTCTAATTTAAAGACCTATTCTGTTAATTGACAAGAATATTTACAAAATTTTACAGTTTTTCTTTTGTATTTTACAAAAGAAGCAATCTCAAAACACATATTTTTAGAAATTAAGACAAGATTATCACAATTAAAAATTCCAGTTTAGTTGGAATTACCAGGTTAAATATGGCTAAAAAACTTTATTGTGGATCAGAGGTCATGATAAAGGAATTCTTGGAGCAAAAAGATAAAGAGTAAGGGAGAAGAATCAAGAAGTATCAGAAATGAGAAGAAAGCAAAAGAAAACAGAGTTTAAGAGTACATTTTCATTACTGTCTATCTCGAGTATCTTTAATATTTTATTTTAGGGTGGCATCAACAGTTACATAATTACAGTTA
>PVIC010050400.1:0-12831 GCA_004025085.1 Thryonomys swinderianus
GTTCAATTAAGAAAACCATCATTGCAGCACAGGATGACTTTTTATTCTTGAGTAGGGCTTGGGCACTTCGCCACGAATTAGGTGCTGCCTGGCAGAGCTGCATCCCCAGCTTATGCCATGAATTTATTGAGAACAGTTTCCAACAACTCAAGCTCCTTCCCATTAGTTCCCACAAAGTGCTCTTCCCTGGGCGGGGCAGGCTGGCATCAGCTGAGCCCGGAGCTGCTCTTTTTCCGACCATTCTCCTCCACCGGTTTCAGGAAGCTGTGGCAGCTCTTAGAGTGCCTGCTGGGCCCCGTAGATACGTTCTCCTGACGAGAGCCTTGCCCGTGACTCGCTTGTTTCCAACAATGCCAGCGGCACGCAGGGTCACGCTGAAGGCTCTTCCGGATTCGCCGTGCTAACATTTCTGCGGCCTTCCTTTTTGAGCAGCACCCGTTCCCTTGATGTCTGCAGTCACCGTTTTTGTAGATTCCCACGTATGTGCTCAGGGGAACAACTCCTTGATTTCTAAAGGCCTAGAGAACATGTATCGGGGTCTCCTCCTTTCCCTTTATGTTCATCATTTTGGCAAATGAACTAGAAGGTGGGGTACCTCCTTGTCCCTGGCGCCATCCGGGTGCTTAATTAAGCAAACGTGTCCTGTGTGTGTGGATGTGTCCATGTACATGTGTGTGTTATGGGGGACTGAATACAGGGCCTTTTTTTTTTTTTTGAGACAGGGTCTCGCTTTGTAGTTCAGGCTGGCTCTGAGCTCACTATGTAGTCCAGGCAAGCCTCGAACTCAGCAATCCTCCTGACCCTGCCTCCTGAGTGCTGGGATTACAGGCGTGAGCCACCACACCCGGCTCCAGGGCCTTTTTATTCAGCTACATCCCCAACGCTGTTTTCTTTTTGAAAAGGGGTCTTATTAAATTGCACAGGAAGGGTTCAAATTTGCAGTCTTCCTGCCTCGGCCTCCCAGAATGCTGGCATTACAGGCATGTGCCACCACGCTTGACTAATAAACATGTTTTTGATGCCCCAAATTTCTGGACCTGGATCTGGAACCCCTTAACTATTGCTCCAAATGGCAGGATGGATATCCTGTTTGTTCTTGCTTTTTTTGAGACTGAGTCTTGCTTTGTAGCTCAGGCCGGCCTCCAGCTTGAATTGATCCTCCTGCCTCAGCCACCCAAGCGCTGGGATTACAGCAGGGCACCTTCTGCCCAACATGCTACTTGTCCCTATGCTTCTTGCTTCTTGTACCCAGAGCACCATCAGACATGTGCTGGGAGCACTGATGTTGAGTGTTAGGTGGAGACCGTTGGCTTTGGGAGGAGAAGGGGAGCTCACTAAGCTTCCCCTCCGTGCCCACCCACTCCCATCTGGTGTGAATGAAGCGAGTATGCTTTTATAAAAAGAAATTGTATTTTATTTTATCCCATTCTCCCTTCAAGTCCCTTCCCTTCCCTGTGTACAAAGCTTTGTTTCCATTTTTCCCTATTTTCACTTTTCCTCGTGTCCCTTCCTTCTTTTCTCCCTCTCTCCTCCTCTGTTCCTCTTCTCATTTGAACACTTTCTTCCCATTTCCTAGCATCTGTTATACATGTTGGTCCTTATTTCCACTTTCAGTTTCTTACACCAGAGAAACAATGTGGTATTAAAATGTGTGTGTCCGATTTATTTCACTTACTAGTATGGTCTCAAGGTCCATCCTTTTAATTATAAATTTCTGAGACTCACCATTCTTGATGGCAAAGTAGTACCGTGTTTAGCTGGGCACGGTGGAACCTGTTTGTAATCCCCGCACTCGGGAGCCAGAGGCAGGAGGATTGCTTGGAGTTCAAGGTTGGCCTTGGCTACATAGTGAGTTCAGGGCCAATCTGAACTATAAAATGAGACCGTGACTCAAAAAATCAAAAAATAAAACAAAATACTGGCCAGGGAAGGTAACTTAGTGGTGCCCCCACCTGCTTGGCATGTGCAAAGCCAGAGTTCAATCCCCCGTTACACACACACACACACACACACACACACACACATCTTTATTTACCCATGGGTTTAGGAGGATTTGAGCTGTTCCCAAGATTTAGCTATTACCAACTGTACTGCTATAAACATGGGTGCACATATGTCACTGAGGCATAATGCTTTTATGCATATATATATATATTTCCATGAAGTTAAAGGATACATTTTAGATATACATTATGATCATATTCATCATTGTGAATTTGAACTTCTACGTAACATATCTAGGTTCTTATTTTTTTCCAATCTCCACTGTCCCTTCCACTCCTCCCTATTTACAAAAATTTTGTTGCCATTTTTCCTTCTTTCCTCTTTTTTTTTTTTTTCTTTGAGGTAGGGTCTTGCTTTGTAGTTCAGCCTGGCCCTAAGCTCACTAGGCAGCCCAGGCAAGAACCTGGAACTCAGCAATCCTCCTGCCTCTGCCTCCTGAGTGGTGGGATTACAGGGGTGAGCCACCATGGCCAGCACTGTGGTACGTGGTACTGATTGCTGAGGGGTGTGAGTCACAACGGCCCAGTATTTGGTTACTGGGATCGAACCAGGGACCTTGAGCTTGCTAGGCAGGCGATTGAACCACTGAACTAAATCTCTGGCCCATGGTTTTTATTCTTTCAGAAAGATACCAAGAAGAGGTATAGCTGGGACCTGTAGTTTTCTTTCTTTCTTTTTTTTTTTTTTTAAGAATCTCCACACTGATTTCCACAGTGGTTACACCAGTCTACATTCCCACTAACAGTGAAGAGTGGTTCCTGTATCCCCACACCCCTTCCAGCATTTGTTGTTATTGATTGATTTCTTTTCCTTTGTTTTTGGTACTAGGGATCAAACTCAGGACCTTGAGCTAGCCAGGCAGGCCCTGTGCTCCTGAGCTACATCCCTGGCCCCATACTGTTGATTTCTTTCTTTTTTTTTTTTTTTTTTTTTTTTTGAGACAGGGTCTCACTTTGTAGCTCAGGCTGCTGGCTCTGAGCTCACTATGTAGCCTAGGCAAGCTTTGAACTCAGCAATCCTCCTGTCTCTGCCTTCCGAGTGCTGAGATTACAGGCCTGAGCTACCACGCCCGGCACTGTGGTATGTGGTATTGATGGTTGGTGGGCGTGAGTCTCCACGCCTAGCGTTGTATGTGGTTACCAGGGATCAAACTCAGGACCTTGTGCTTGCAAGGCACGCACCAGAACCACTGAGCTAACCTTCTGGCCCACTGGTTGATTTCTTAATAACATCCATTCTTTCTGCAGTGAGACAGAATCTCAGCATTTTTTAAAATTTGCATTTCAGCACAGTGCCGGGTGTGGTGGCTCACACCTGTAATCCCAGCACTCAGGAGGCAGAGACAGGAGGATTGCTGAGTTCGAGGCTTGCCTGGGCTCCATAGTGAGCTCAGGGCCAGCCTGAACTACAAAGCGAGACCCTGTCTCAAAAAAAAAAAAAATTTTGCATTTCATGACTGACCAGTGATGTTGAAAATTTTGCATATATTTATTTTGGTGTTTCTAACTCTTTGTCTGACAAGTATCTTACTTCAGATGTATGTTTTTGCGGTGAGTCTTTAAATGTGGACAGGTCTGCTTATTTTGAGTTCTTTATATATTCTAGGTGATAGTCCTTTATTTGAATAGCTGGTAATATTGTTTCCCAGTCTGTGGGTTGTCTCTTCACCCTCTTGCTGTGCAAAAGCTTTTTAATAAGATGAGGACCCAGTTGTTGATTCTTTGTAGTATTTCCTGTGTGGTCTGGGTTTGGTTCGTGAAGTCTTTGCATAATCCTATGTCCTCAAGTGTTCTATCTATTCTATTTTCCAAGCACTTTGGTGTTTTTGTTTTAATATTTGATCCATTTCAATTTTAGGTTAGTGGGTGGTGAAAGATATAGATCTAACTTCAGTCTTCAGCATGTGGGAAGCCAGTTTTCCCAGCACTCCTTTTTTTTTTTTTTTTTTTTTTTTTTTTTTTTTTTTTTTTTGGTTTTTGAGACAGGGTCTGGCTTTGTAGTTCAGGCTGGCCCTGAGCTCACTATGGTGCCCAGGCAAACCGCCGCGAACTCAGCAATCCTCCTGTCTCTGCCTCCCGAGTGCTGGGGTTACAAGTGTGAGCCACCACATCAGGCATTGTGGTATGCGGTGTTGATTGTTGGTGGGCGTGTCTCCACGCCCAGCATTATATGTGGTTACCGGGGATCGAACTCAGGTCCTTGCGCTTGCGAGGCAGGTGCCGGAACCACTGAGCCAACCCTCCGGCCCCCAGCACTACTTCTTAAAGAGACTATTTTTCTTCCAGTGAAGTATATGGTTCCTTTGTCAGAGATGAAGTGGTTGAACTTGGTTGTCAAATTTAAAAGTCTTTTGGAGTTTTGGGGGTCTTCTAGGCAGGGTATCATGTCATCTGTAAAACATGACAATTTAATATCTTCCTTTCCTTTGATTTCTTAGTCTCGTCCAATGACTCTGGCTAAAGTTTCCAGAACTATAAGAGTGATAGTAGGGTCGGAGGGTTAGCTCAGTGGTTCCGGCACCTGCCTCGCAAGCGCAAGGTCCTGAGTTCGATCCCCGGTAACCACATAGAATGCTGGGCGTGGAGACACGCCCACCAACAATCCACGCCGCCTACCACAATGCGGACGTGCTGGCTCACACCTGTAATCCCAGCACTCGGGAGGCAGAGACAGGAGGATTGCTGAGTTCGCGGCGGCTTGCCTGGGCTCCATAGTGAGCTCAGGGCCAGCCTGAACTACAAAAAAAAAAAAAAGAGTGATAGTAGTGAATGTTCTTGTCTTGGTCCTGATTTTGCAATGAAACCTTTCATTTTTTTGTCCATTTAGTATGATGCCGGCCATTAGTTTGCCATAGATGCTTTCTCTCAGATTGAGATATAGACCATCTACCCCAGTTTTCTGTAGTTTTTTTTTCTTTTATTGTGAGTGGGTTTTGGATCTTATTAAATACTGTTTTTGCATCTGTTGAGAGGATCATATGATTTTTGTCCTTGTCCTGAGGGGATGATTTAGACTGAACTATAGGATTTGTTTTTCTTTGCAGCTCCGAGGACAACAGTGCTTCTTTCCACTTTCCCCATGGAGGAGCCACCGGTCTCTGAAGTAAAACCTGCAGCCCCCGCAGAAGAACCCGCTGTACCTGCTGAAGAGACTGGTGTCGCCGCCAAGAAGCCCAGTGTCCCTGAAGAAGAACCTTCTGTCCGTCCCGGAGAGCCCACCCTCCTCCTGGAGACCGCCATTCCCACTGACAAGACCACTGCGCCCATAGAAAATCCCTCTGGACCCACTGAGGAGGCCACGGTCCCCCCTGAAGGGCCCGACATCCCCTCCAAAGAACTTGATGCCCCCACAGAAAAGCCCACCACCCCTACCGAAAAGGCCACCGTCCCCACTCAAGGGACTACTGTCCTCATGGAAAAGCCCACCGTCCCTGCTGCACAAACCACCATCCCCATGGAAGAGACCACTGTCCGCATCAAAGAGCCCCCCCTCTGCATGGAGAAGCCCACCGTCCCCACTGAGGAGCCCCGTGCCTGTACCCCACCCTGCCCCGGCTCCAGTGTCCAGCCCTCTGGGCCCACAGCCACGGAGATGCCTCCAGAAGCCCCAAGTGCCTCCGTGAACAGCAGCGCTGCCCTGGACACTAGGACAACAGGTAGGGCGGGCCAGGGGCAGGCAGCTCTGGTAGGGGGAATCCTGCCAGCCCCACCCAGAGGGACCCAGGCCTCACCTGAGCTGGAGGCAGCAGGGCACGAGAGGGGATGGTGGGAGCCAAACACAGCTGCTCCCGACAGCCCTGTGGGTTCCTCAGTCCTGGGGACTGAACCCAGGGGCTTCCCACAAAGCCACTCCCAGCACTTCATATATATATATATATTTTTTGTTTGTTTGTTTGTTTGTTTTTGTTTTTTGAGACAGGGTCTCACTTTGTAGTTCAGGCTGGCCCTGAGCTCATTATGGTGCCCAGGCAAGCCGCCGCGAACTCAGCAGTCCTCCTGTCTCTGCCTCCCGAGTGCTGGGATTACAGGCGTGAGCCTGTAATGCTGAACCACGTCCGGCATTGTGGTATGCGGTGTTGATTGTTGGTGGGCATGTCTCCACGCCCAGCATTATATGTGGTTACTGTGGATCGAACCCAGGGCCTTGCGCTTGCGAGGCAGGTGCCGGAACCACTGAGCTAACCCTCCGGCCCGGGGAGTGATTTTTTTTGAGACAGGATCTCACTGAGTAGTTCAGGGTGGCCTGGCACTCGTTATGCAGCCCAGCCTGGTCCTGAACTCAGAGCGATTTTACTACCTCAGTCTGCTGGGTGCTGAGATTATAGGCATGCATTAGCATGCCTGACCCTTTGGCCTTTTTAAATATACAGTCTTGACCATGTGTGTGTGTGAGCACGTGCATATGTATGGTATTTGGTGTGGATTCTGGAGCTTTCAACTGAGCTGCATGCCCAGCTTATGTTACATTTTTATTTTATTTATTTATTTATTTATTTATTTATTTATTTTTGAGACAGGGTCTCTCTTTGTAGTTCAGGCTGGCCCTGAGCTCACTATGGAGCCCAGACAAGCCTGGAACTCAGCAATCCTCCTGCCTCTGCCTCCCAGCTGGGATTACAGGTGTGAGCCACCACCCCCAGCACTGTGGTATGTGGTCTTGATTGCTGGTGGGCGTGAGTCACCACACCCAACATTGTATGTGGTTACCGGGATCGAACTCAGGACCTTGCGCTTGCAAGGCAAGTGCCAGAACCACTGAGCTAAATCACTGGCCATGTTACTTTTTTATTTTGAGATAGGCTCTTACGAAGTCACTGAGTTGCCCGGGTTGAGCCTCATTTTTCTTTTTCAGTAGCAAGGATCATATTCAGGATCTTTTGCTGGCTAGGCAGGTGCACCGCTGAGCTACATCCCTTCCCCTGGGCCTCAAGTCTGTGATCCCCCTGCCTCAGCCTCTGAGTGCTGGGATTACACTTTGTACCACCGGGTCTGGTCTGTCATCACTTTCTAATTTGAGATATTTTCACCATCCCTAAAGCTAATCTTTTCTGCACCAGTTACTATTCCTCCATCTTCCCAGGCCCTGGTGATACTGATCTTTCTGTGGCCTAGATTTGCCCATTTTGCAAACTTCCTGCACATATAAGACACAAACCTTCAAGCCCGGCTTTGGCGCTGAGCCGAGGTCCTCAGAACCGTGTCCTAACTGTGTGGCTGTGTCAGAGCCTCACTCATCTCCACGGTGGGACCCAAGCACCTCCTTAGGGAGCAGCTGGAGTTCAGGGCTGGAGCAAAGGCGGGAGGCTTGGGGGCACTTCGGGACAGAGGCTTGACTGAGGCTGTGTCTCCCCCTCAGGGGCCCGCCCCTCCAGTGCCCACTACGAAGGCTGTGTGTGCCCAGTGTCCCGTGAGAGCCCCAAGCCCAGCTGTGGGCCGCTCTGCTGGCTGGGCTGCGTCTGTGATCCCGGCTTCCTGCTCAGTGCCGGCCAGTGCATCAATGCCTCCTCCTGCAGCTGCCTCTACGGCAATATGAGCTACAAGGTAGGAGCACGAGAGTGCCACAGCTCCAAATGGCCCGAGGTGGGATACCTGGGTCCTGGCTCTATCTGCTTCCCAGGGGAGGTGAGCCTGGGCAGTCTGAAAGGTTAGTTCAAGGCTGCGCATAGTCAAGGTCTTGCTGTGTGGTTTAGGCTGATGTCATGTAGCTCAGGCGACCCTCCTGTCTCAGCCACCTGACTGCTGGGATTACAGGCATCATGCCTCACTCAGCCAGGTACCTGTGGTCCTGGGCCAAATGCTATTCCCATAATTCAGGGCAGGGAGTGTGCTTCATGGTAGAGCACTTACCTACCACAAGCAAGGCCCTGGGTTTCATCCCCAGAACAAAAAACAAGACAAGGTGGTGGCTCATGCCTGTCATCCCAGCACTCAGGAGGCAGAGGCAGGAGGATTGCTGAGTTCAAGGCTTGCCTGGGCACCATAGTGAGCTCAGGGCCAGCCTGAACTACAAAGCGAGACCCTGTCTCAAAAAAAAAAAAAAAAAAAAGCAAACCAACCAACCAAAAAACAAACAAACAAGACAAGACAAGGAAAAACAAAAAGCTAGACATGATGGCACATAGCTATATGCAAATTCTCTGGGAGGCTGGGCAAGGGTGGGAAATTTGAACCCCTTCTGGGTAACTTACTGACTTATTGGTATCCTATTGCAAAATACAAAGTAAAAAAGCCCTGGGGCCAGGGATGGCAGCCTGTGATCCCAGCATTCAGGAGGCAGAAAGCAGGAGGATCACCATACGTTTGAGGCTAGGATACTTCGTAAAGATACTTAAGGATACCTGAGGATACTTAGTGAGTTCCAGGGTAACTTGAACCACACGGCAGGACCTGTCTCAAAAAAACGAAAAGGGCCAGAGCACTGGAGATGAAAGGTACTGGGAAGGGTTCAGTGCCTTGAATGGAAGGAAATGACTGATGCAATAGTTTACATTTGTGCACCCCCTCCACTAAGTCTTCAAAATCCATTGTGTATTTTACACATTGAAGCCACATTTCAGGAGCTTACCAGCCTCCTGAGAATGGCTTGGTGGCCAAATGCTGGGCAGATCTACTCCCTGGCAGACCTGAGTTTGAGTCTGGGCTGCAGGATCCATTTGCCAGGTGACCTTGGGCAACTTCCTTTACCTCGCTGGGACTTGAGCCCAAGGCCTCTGTACTGTGGTACCGCCCACCCCCCTTTTTGATATTTTAATTTTGTGGCTGAGTGGCTGAGTCATCCAGGCAGGTCTTGAATTTGCTATTGTTCTGCCTCAGCCTCCCAGAGAGCTGGGATTAGAGGATGTGCCACCACACCTGGCTTTTTCTTCCTACTGGGCATGGAATTTATGACCTTGCACTTGCAAGGCAGGCACCAGAACCACTGAGCTAAATCCCTGGTCCCACGCTTGGCCTTTTACCTCTGTAGCTCTATTTCCCTATCTATAAAAGCATGCTAAGTAAGATTTTCTGCCTCATGTATGATTGCTGTCGGGGTGAAATTAGATCCTAACACAGTGCTAATTACTTAATAAACATTCATTATTATCATGAATTATTTGTGATAAATATAATATACAGCCTGTTAATTAAAAGTAGACTAAACTACTCATTAGTGTCCAGAGCCGCCTTGCAGCTGCAGGTATCTGTCCTGCCCTCTGCTGGCAGGGCTCCCGCTGATCACCCCAGGGGCCAGTTCCTCCCGTGTGTCCAATAAAAGTTTGTCATCAAGCACTTTCTGCCTTCCCGGCAGTGGGCTCCTCACAGATATGGTATGGATCTTGCATTTCTAATGCTCTCAGCCTGATGTGGTGGCACATGTCTGTAATCTCAGCAGTCTAGGAGGCTGAGGCAGGAAGATCAATAGTCTGAGCCCCACTCGGGGAATTTAGTAACATAGCAAAGCCACAACCCCTCCCCCCAACATAAGCCAGGCATGGAGGTACAGAGCTGTAATCCTAGTACTTGGGAAGCTGAGGCAGATGAATTATAATTTCAAGGCCAGCCTAGAATACATAACAAGACTGTCTCAAAAAAAAAAAAAAGGCAGAGTGTGTGGGGGAGCTAGGGTTGGAGCCCAGTTTCAAAGTGCTGGGTTCAATTCCTAGTTCTGCAAATAAATAAATAAAGCCGGGCGTGGTGGCTCACGCCTGTCATCCCAGCACTCAGGAGGCAGAGACAGGAGGATTGCTGAGTTGGAGGCTTGCCTGGGCTACATAGTGAGCTCAGGGCCAGCCTGAACTACAAAGTGAGACCCTGTCTCCAAATAAATAAATACATAAAGACATACACGTGCTTTCAGACTCAGAGGGGCACAGTGGGTCTTCACTGACTTCCTCTTATGGAATGAAAGCTGTCTCTTTTGACCTGCCTGGCTCAAGACAGGGAGTAAAGACTTAGTTCCTACTTGAATGCTGATAGTTGGTCCTAATAAATAAGCATAAAAGTGCAGTTGTGGTAGGTCAGTCTTCGGAAGGATGGTCTGAGATGTCTTCCTAAGACAGATGCCCTTGAGCTGAACTCTGCTGGTTGTCAGGGAATACATTGGAAAAATAGGGAGGGAAAAACATGGAGATAAGAGAGTAGCATGTGCAAACGTCCTGTGGCAGCGGGACTATCAGGTTGGTGGTAAGAAAAGGGCCTAAGAGCGAGCTTAGGTGTGCAGGGGACTCAGAAGACGAGGTGGAGCCAGGAGGCCTGAGAGACCCGGCTTTGTGATTCTGTATCCCTTGCTCCCAGCCCGGGGAGGGGTGGTTTAGCCCCAACTGTACAGAGCATTGCCGCTGCTGGCCGGACAGTCGGATGAAGCGCCAGCTCTCTCGGCGTGGGACAAACACTGTGTGCCAGCTGAAGAATGGCCAGTATGGATGTCACCCAAAAGGTGAGTGCCTCCCTGTCTCGTACGCTCCCTGGAGTAGAGTAGCTGCCGCATCCCCAGGCAGGAGAGCTGGGATGAGGACCCAGCCTGGTGTAGCCATGGAAGCAGCTTCTGGATCCCCTATGTCCTTGGCAGGTGCTGCCACCTGCTGGGTGTAGGGGACCCCCATTATGTCACCTTTGATGAGAGGCACGTTGGCTTCATGGGCAAATGTACGTTTTTTTGTTTTGTTTTTTTTTTTTGAGACAGGGTTTTGCTTTGTAATTCAGGCTGGCCCTGAGCTCACTATGGTGCCCAGGCAAGCCGCCGCGAACTCAGCAATCCTCCTTTCTCTGTATTACAGGCGTGAGCCACCTACCACGGCTGGCATTGTGCTATGCAGTGTTGATTGTTGGTGGGCGTGTCTCCACGCCCAGCATTCTATGTGGTTACCAGGGATCGAACTCAGGACCTTGCGCTTGCGAGGCAGGCACCAGAACCACTGAGCTAACCCTCTGGCCCTGCACGTATGTCTTGACCCAGTCCTGCCACAACTCCATAGGTAAGGACTGTGGGTGCCAGCCACTGCCTGGGGGCAGGTGTGTGGTCAGAAGTGCCAGGCGTGGGGCCCTGTAGGTGGTGGGGCCTGGAAGGGAGAAGATGGATACAGGAGACCACAGTGAAGCAAGGTCCTCTGTCAGCAGAAGTGGCGATGTCACCCCAGAGGCAGACTCTCAGGCCAGGACCAATGGGGAAAATGCGGTAAAACTATCATTTGTCGGACCGGAGATCTAGCTCAGTGGTTCTGGCGCCTGCCTCGCAAGTACAAGGTCCTGAGTTCGATCCCGGTAACCACATTCAATGCTGGGCGTGGAGACTCATGCCCACCAGCAATCAATACCACATACCACAGTGCCAGGTGTGGTGGCTCACGCCTGTAATCCCAGCACTCGGAAGGCAGAGGCAGGAGGATTGCTGAGCTCCAGGCTTGCCTAGGCTCCATAGTGAGCTCAGGGCCAGCCTGGACTACAAAGCGGGACCCTTCTCCAAAAAAAAAAAAATTTACTGTAGACACGTTCTTTTTCAAATATCAGATCTGACTTTTTTTTCTCTTTTTTGGTGGTACTGGACACTGAATCCAGAGCCTTTGCATGAGCTACATCCTCAGCCCTTTTAAAATGTATTTTGTATTTTGAGGCAGAATCTTGCTAAATCATGAAGTTGCCCATGCTGAGCAGGAATTTGCAGCCTTCCTGCCTTAGCCTTCGAGGTGGAGTGCCACGCCTGGCCATCCTTCCTTGTAAGGGTGATAACGGTCCATTGCCTGGACAGACCACATATGATGTGTCTGTGTTCCCATCAGTGGACATTCCCAGGGGCTCTGGAAGCCCCCAAGGCCAGCAGCTAGAATGCCATGCCACTCCTCCTAACACGTGTGTCTCTTGCCCTGACTTCTGCCTGGCCAGGCCCTGTGTGACTTTTTCAAACTGTCTACAGTAGTGTGAGATATAAATCAACTTTGTTTTATTTTTTTCTAGAACACTAGCAAGTTGTTGATCCCTTGTTATTAAATGACTGGCCTGGCTTTCCCTGACAGCTGAGAAGCTCTAATTAACCATGTACCGAATTCTCACACACGGCTGAACGCAGAGCTGAGTTTTCCTTCCTGTCCCATTGGCCTGTCTATATCGTCACGTGCCAGGGATGCAATGCTGGGATCGTCAAGAATCTAAAGTGTGCTTTATGCCTTGTTGGTGGCACGTGCCTGTGATCCCAGCAGTTGGGAGCCTGAGGCAACAGGATCACTGTGAATTCGAGGCCACCCTGAACTACATAGCTCGACCTTGTCTCAATATAAAACAAAGAGAGGCCTGAAATTTAGTTCAGTAGCTCTGGTGTCTGCCTAAGAAGCTCAAGGTCCTGAGTTCGATCCCAGGAACCGCACACAACAAGACCGGATGTGCTGACTCACACCTGTCATCCCAGCACTCGGGAGGCAGAGGCAGGAGGATTACTGAGTTTGAGGCTTACCTGGGGTACACAGTGAGCCCAGGCCCAACCTGTACTACAAAGTGAAACCTTGTCTCAAAAAAAAAAAAAAGCACACAAGTGTTAATTAACCCTTGTGCTCTGTACCCTTTTACACCTGCACACACCTGCCAGTTCCACACCAACCTCTGCAGATGCCAAGATTGTGCTGCCGCTGGCTGACAGGCTTGGTCCCGTGTTGACGAGGGAGAGTTTTTCCCATTCATTTCTCTCCTCCAGGCCTGGCACACACCCTGTGCTTAGTAAATGTTTGTGGAATGAATAAGGAAAGGAAGAAGCCCCAGTCTTGGTTGGTCACCCCACCACCCCAGCCTGGTTCCAGGGCCCTCTGGGCTTCACCACTCACCCGCTCCCCTCTGCCCGCAGCTCTGGAGTGCCCGCCGCACA
>PVIC010050401.1:0-12787 GCA_004025085.1 Thryonomys swinderianus
GTAGGCAAATTTTGTCAATTTAAAAATAATTTAAAAATAATGCCGGACGCGGTGGCTCATGCCTGTAATCCCAGCACTAGGGAGGCAGAGGCAGGAGGATTGCTGTGAATTCGAGCTTGCCTGGGCTACATAGTGAGTTCAGGGGCAGCCTAAACTACAAAGTGAGACCCTGTATCAAAAAAATAATAATAATTAAAAAATAAATAGGTCAGGGATGTAGCCTAGTGGCACAGCACCTGCCTGGCGACTGCAAGGTCTTGAGTTTAGTCCCCAGTACTGAAAAAAAAAAAGTAAATATCTTTGCACCCCTCCTAAATAACAGAAAAACATTAGATTAGAAAAACTGCAGAATTTAAGATCAATGTACATAAATTAATTGTATTTTTATATACTTGCAAAGAACAATCTAAAAATAAAATCAAGAAAATAATTTTAGACACAATAGCATAAAAAAGCATGTTACTTAGGAATAAATTTGACAAAAGAAATCTATTAATTGTCCCCTGAAAGCTAGGAAATAATACTTAATGAAATTTTTAAAAATTTAAAAATTTTTTTTTGCTACTGGGGACTGAATTCCAGGACTTTGTGCTTGCCATGCAGGTACTGCATTGCTGAGCTACATCCTGGCCCTTGAATGAAATTTTAAGAGACCAGAATAAATGGGAAAAAAAGTTCCATGTTCATAGATTGGAAAACATAATATTGTTAATTGTCATATATAGTATCATTGAAATGGTTTACTGCCCAAATTAATCTACAGAGTCAATAGAATCTTTTCAAAATTCTATGTTATTTTTAGAGAAATTGATGAGTTGACCCCAATAGCCAAAACAATCATGAAAAAGAACAGACTGTGTTGGATGATTTAAAAGTTGCAATTTCTGGGCTGGAGATTTAGCTCAGTGGTTCCAGCTCCTGCCTGGCAAGTGCAAGGTCCTGAGTTTGATCCTGATAACCACATACAATGCTGGGCATGATGACTCACACTCACCAGCAATCAATACCATACACCACAATGCCAGACGTGGTGGCTCACACCTGTAATCCCAGCACTTGGGAGGCAGAGGAAGGAGGATTGTTAAATTCAAGGATTGCCTGGGCTACATAGTGAGCTCAGGGCCAGCCTGAACAAAAAGCGAGACCCTGTCTCAAAAAAAAAAAAAAGTTGCAATTTCTTTTCTTTTTCTTATTCTGTTGTTTTGTTTTGAAAGTTTTATCACATATGCAAAACCATACATTGACATGCTGATGTATTATTATGATGTTATTCCTACAGATGAAAGCTTAAAACCATCAAAGTAAAAGGATACTTGGAAACATGATGTGTTGGATTGTCAAAGAAGGTAAAACATATATAATATATCGGGCAAATATTTGAGTCATGATGTGACTCTTAGGGAGACAGCCTTGTTATTACTGCATTTGGATATTATGTGCCAAAATAGAAATCACTCAAATAGTTTCTGAAAAAAATTTTTCTGCCAGCTATGGTACCTGTAATACTAGCACTCAGGAGGCTGAGGCAGGAGGATTGCTGTGAGTTTGAGGTCAGCCTATGCTACATAAGTGAGTTCAAGGCCAGCCTGAACTACATAGTGAGACCCTGCCTTAAAATAAAAATGAAACTTCCCCAAATTATTCTACTGGCATGTGTCTCATTATGTACAAAGTTTATGGTAAATTGATTGATAAAATGCATATTAACAATAATATAATTTTCCTTGAGTCTTTACAGTTTCATAATGTTGGAAACAATACTTGATATGCTTTTATAACCTGGCATGGGTTTTACGATCCATCCTGAGAGAGTCAAATTGAAGTTGTACTATATTTGATTTTATGAGGATCAAGGCCATTTTAAAAAGGATCTTGTTATGTTGTTTACTTAGTATCCTCCCATAAAACTGGATTAAAACATTTAAAGAATTGACAATTGTAATTTTGATCAATATCAGTTGTTCCAGAAAAATGTAAAGGCATTATATGAGAAGGGTGACAACACTGAAAATATAAAAGTTATTTAAAAATTGTTAGAAGTATCTAAAACCATTGATATTTGAAATACTGTTATAGGTTGTAAGTCTTTTGAAAACAAAAAGATCCCAGTAAACTTCATGTATGTTGGGGGAAAAAAATACAGTGAAAGTCAGTTTTCTGAAAAAAAAATTTAGATTTGGCTCTGCTGTTTACACCATCATATTAGTATGGTTTGGATTTTAAGTAGCCCCCAATGACTTATGTGTCAGAGACTTGGTTTCCAGCCTGCTGGTGTTACCTGTGGTGGTAGAACCTCTAGAAGTAAGGCCAAGGTCGGAGAAGTTAGCTAACGGGGCTGGAGCAGCACCTTGAAGGGGACTAGGATCCCATCTCTTCCTCTCTCTCACTTTCTCTTTTTTTCTTCATAGCTGGCAGGTTGTGAACAGGTGGGACTTCTCTGCCACATACTCCCACCATGATGTACTTCCTTGCCACAGGCCCAAGAGTAGCACAGCCAAGCAAACACTGACTAAAACTTGACACTGAGTCAAGATAAATGTTTTCTCCTTTTAAATCATCAATGGGTATTTTGTTATAGTGACACAAAGCTGACTACCACACCATCAATATTTGTTGATTGTTTTAAAGGAAACCCCAGAGCAGATTATAAGAACATAAGAACAAAAGTAATTTTTTTCTAGATAAAAAGCAATCTCAGGCAGGAGGGTTAGCTCAGTGGTTCCGGCGCCTGCCTCGCAAGTGCAAGGTCCCGAGTTTGATCCCCGGTAACCACATGTAATGCTGGGTGTGGAGACACGCCCACCAACAATCAACACCACATACCACAATGCCGGACGTGGTGGCTCACACCTGTAATCCCAGCACTCGGGAGGCAGAGACAGGAGGATTGCTGAGTTCACGGCGGCTTGTCTGGGCATCATAGTGAGCTCAAGGCCAGCCTGAACTACAAAGCGGGACCCTGTCTCAAAAAGCAAAAAAAAAAAAAAGCAATCTCATTTGAAAGATATTTCTGAAGTTGCTTTTTGAGTAATAATGTTGGCCTGATTTATTTTAAAAAATTTTTAGAGAATTAAATTAGAATATTATGGGACAATTTTTCCAACATGTCAAGCCTATCCAGGCATTCAAAATTTCATTACTTCTAAATTTAACAATATTTTGGTGTAGATACTACTGAATCAGTTGTTGTCAGATGTGGTTCCTGGTCTGCCAGCATCACTATTACAAGAAAATTTGTGAAAAATAAAACTCCTGGGCCCCACCCTCAACTTTCTCAACAAAAGCTCTGGGGATTGAGCTGCAATTTGACCCTGCCAAGTATTACAACTGATTCCAGTGCAGGCTTAAAACTGAGAGCAAGTATCTGTTTCCAACATTTGCAGTATATTATAAGATCTTATTAGCAAAAGAAGTCTGAATAGAGTAAAACGAAAGTAGAGATATTGTTATTTCTCAGCTTCCTGTGTCAGTATCCATGTGATGCTGCCTTCACAATGTCAGTTGACAAACTGTTACTTCTTTTTGTGGTCTTTGGAAAGAAATCTGGAATGCTGGTATTATTTTTTCTTTAAAATTATGGTGGATTTCTCAGCCATTTGGGACTTGATTTTTCTTTGTGGGAAGTCCTCAACTTATAGATAAAATCTCTAATAATCATCATTGATAGACCACATATACAATGGTGGTTATGTAAAATCATAAAAGAGATGAAAAATTCCTCTGCTAAGTGACATAGTGCCTGCTGTTATGTGGAACACAAGCATTACTCATGTATTTGTAGTAATTCTGGTGTAAGTAGAGTTATTTCCCTGCCAGTTGTATAATTGTGTGTATAGCACATACAATTATATATAGTATGTGATATCTGATAGTGAAATAAATGACTATGTTGTGGGTTTATATATCTACTTTACTTTTTTTGTTTTTTTTGAGACAGGGTCTCGCTTTGTAGTTCAGGCTGCCTCTGAGCTCACTATGTAGCCCAGGCAAGCCTTGAACTCAGCAATCCTCCTGTCTCTGCCTCCCGAGTGCTGGGATGACAGGCGTGAGCCACCACGCTGGGCACTGTGGTATGTGGTATTGATTGCTGGTGGGCGTGAGTCTCCACACCCAGCACTGTATGTGGTTATTGGGGATCGAACTCAGGACCTTGCACTTGCAAGGCAGGCACCGGAACCACTGAGCTAACCTGCCAGCCCATCTACTTTACTTTTTAATCATTATTTTAGAGTGTGTCCCTACCTATAGCAAGAAGTTTACTGTACAAGAGCACACTGTATCACATAGGCAGCTTGTATTTGTGAAGTCTCCCAATTGCATCAGAGGCCAATTTTTTTTTTTTTTTTGAGGCAGGGTCTCACTTTGTAGTTCAGGCTGGCTCTGAGCTCACTATGTAGCCCAGGCAAGCCTCGAACTCAGCAATCCTCCTGCCTCTGCCTTCCGAGTGCTGGGATTACAGGCATGAACCACCATGCCCGGCACTGTGGTATGTGGCGTTGATTGCTGGTGGGCATGAGTCTCTACGCCCAGCATTGTATGTGGTTACTGGGGATTGAACTCAGGACCTTGCACTTGCGAGGCAGGTGCTGGAACCACTGAGCCAATCCTCCAGCCCGATCAGAGGCCAATTTAAGCGTTGACCTGTGTCATCCTGGTTTATGTTTGCCCAGGGACAAAATCACCTAGTGACACATTTCTCAGAGACATTCCATCATTAAGTGAGACATCAATTGTAGTTACAGGATGTTCCCAACTTTTTATTATTTGTTATATCTACTTAGCTGTGTTTTGTAGAAATTGATTCCACCTAGAATTCCAACTGTATAAGCATAAAATTATTCATTATATTACCTTATGATTTTTTTTTTTTGCTTTTTTTGGAGACAGGGTCTCACTTTGTAGTTCAGGCTGGCCCTGAGCTCACTATGGTGCCCAGGCAAGCTGCCGCGAACTCAGCAATCCTCCTGTCTCTGCCTCTCGAGTGCTGGGATGACAGGCGTGAGCCACCACGTCCGGCATTGTGGCATGCGGTGTTGATTGTTGGTGGGTGTGCCTCCACGCCCAGCATTATATGTGGTCACTGGGGATTGAACTCAGGACCTTGCGCTTGCGAGGCAGGCGCCGGAACCACTGAGCTAATCCTCCGGCCCTATTACCTTATGATTTTTATGTTGGAGAATCTGAAATGATGTTCTCTTTTGAGAATTCCAGTATTAATTCCTGGTTGGAATCTCTTCTTTTTGTTGATGCTGTTCTGTTCTATCTTGATTGACTGCTCTTCAGGATTGCAGCAAACAAGCAATCTGGGATTCATTGTATCTTCTATCTGCAGCTTTTTTAAAAAACAGAAAACTGATGTGTATGTGAGATATCAATATTAGGGGAAGCTGAATGAAAGATAGAATGATGTGGACCATCTTTATAACATTCATGAAAATCTGAAATTATCCCAAAATAAAAAACATTTGAAAAACAGAAAAATGCTGTTAATCATCTACTTCTTAATCAAGATCCACTCAGCAGACTTTAGGTTGTTTGTAAGACTTGACTCTGCTGGCCAATTCAAAATTTTCATTGTGTAAGAAAGTTTCGAAGAGTGTAGAATAGATTCAGGTGCCGGAGCCAGCCGGACAAAACAGTGGGGTCGTGAAGTCAAGGGGCGCAGATTTAAGAAAAGAGAAGAAGACAGGAAAATGGGCTCGGGAGGACCTCTCAGTCAATACTGAGCAGGCAACCGTTTATTGAGCAGGTTGCATTTATACTTTTTCAGAGGGCCAACATGGCCTCAAAAATGGTTACATTTTATCTTATGAGGGAAGAAAAATAGGAACAAAGCATTTGGGAAATCAGTACACAAACAGGAGAAGGATGTCAACTAACACACATTTAATTAACTCTATTAGAATTTAGTCCTAACCTACACAGGAACAGGAAGGAAAACAACATGTTGCCAACTTGAGGAACAGAGGTCAGGGGTCCAAGTCAGAGGTTGTTTGCCTTCCTAGTCAGGCATCCCAATGTAGCGATCCAGAGGTTGCAGATCATCTTGGGAGCTGGGCAGCACTGTTTGGTATAGCGCAGAACTCGCAACTGCTAGTTGGTGCAGCACCCAGTGCAGATCTCCAGGCCTGAAAAGAGTCTTCTCCAGCAGGGTCTGCTCCCCACATTCAGGGGCAGAAGCATTTATTCAGATTATTTTCTTTTCTATAAGGTCTTTGTAGAATTATTTCCAAAGAGGAATTTCAGAAATGGGCATGATGGCTTGCACCTATAATTCCAGCACTTGCATGGCTGAGGCATGAGGATCTGCAGTTTAAGGCCAGGCTATTTTGTCTCAAACTAGTGAAAATAAAGAGGAGAGAGTGTAAACCATTCAACTTTATTGTAGTAATTGTACAATTTAAAGAAACAAAAATTTGAATGCATTTTGAACTATATTGTGTTGAAATAGGTGAATGAGGCCAGATAAAATCTGATTGTTTTATCCTCCTGCCAAATACACTCTAAGCATAAAGGAAAGAAACCACTAAACAGATTTGCAGAACAATACTAAAAACTAGAAACATTTGTGAGCAAAGGTTAAGTGGTGCTACTTTTAAAAGGAGTGGTTGGTTCAGAGTCCCCATGAGAAAGCTGGTCTTAAAGGAAATGTGGGAGTTGGGACCCAGCTGGTCTTAAAGGAAATGTGGGAGTTGGGACCCAAGTCTGGCAGCTTCCTCTGTAGGATGGGGACCTCTGTGGTTCCTTTCCACCTAGAAGTTTTGTCAGCAGGTGCAGAGAGAGTTGAGTACTTATAAGTAAAGAGTTGGTTTCTGTAGAATCTTTAAAATGGCAGTTAAAAAAAAAGTGGACATGGTGGCACACGCCTATGATCTCAGCACCTGAGAGGCTGAAGCAGGAGAAGGGCTATCAGTTCAAGGCTAATTGGGGTTATCTAGTGAGTTCAAGGCCAGCCCAGACTATAGAAAGACCCTGTTTAAAAAACCAAAACCAAGCGAATAAACCCAAAAACTTTGTTTCCATCTTCCAGTAACTTGCCAAGATGAAGGACAGAATGGGAAGGTGTAAAAGAACCTTATGTATGTTCTCTAGGCCTTTTAGAAAATGTGGAATTGTTCCTTTGGCTACATACATGCAAATCTCTAAAACAGGTGGTAGTACCATGGGCCTAGGTACACACATGGGCCGGAGATTTAGCTCAGTGGTTCTGGCACCTGCTTCACAAGCACAAGGTCCTGAGTTCAATGCCAGTAACCACATACAATGCTGGGTGTGGTGACTCACATCCACCAGCAATCAATACCACATACCACAGTGCCAGGTGTGGTGGCAGAGGCAGGAGGCAGGAGGCAGGAGGATTGCTGAATTCAAGGTTTACCTGGGCTACACAGTGAGCTCAGGGCCAGCCCGAACTACAAAGTGAGACCCTGTCTCAAAAAGAAAAAAAAAAGTAAAGAAAAACACCACACAGATGCCTTCACAGCAGGACTGGAAGAGTCTACTCTGTTGGCCAGCATGCTGTTGGCATTGTTGTAAATGGCAAGTTAAGGGCAAGAGTCTGGGCAAGAGAATTGATGTATGTATTAAGTGGATTAAGAAGTTTCCTGCAGAGGAAAAGAAAAATAAGGAAGCCAAAGAGAAATGTTCCTGGGTTAAGTAGAGGTGAGAGAATGGGTGTAGGAAGAACTGAGCCAATTCTTGAGTATAGTGGCCCTGCCCACCGCCCAGGCCCTAGTTGGTTGCTAAGGTGTTCTGCACCCAGGGTTCACTACTCAGTACTGCTTAGGTATGAAAACAGGTCCTCTGAATTGTAAAGGTGATTTTTGTGTGTTTTTTTTATTTTTTTTTCTTTTTTGTTTTTTTGAGACAGGGTCTCACTTTGTAGTTCAGGCTGGCTCTGAGCTCACTATGTAGCCCTGGCAAGCCTGGAACTCAGCAATCCTTCTGTCTCTGCCTCCCGAGTGCTGGGATGACAGGCGTGAGCCACGATGCCTGGCACTGTGGTATGTGGTGTTGATTGCTGGTGGGCGTGAGTCACCATGCCCAACATTGTATGTAGTTACCGGGATGGAACTCAGGGCCTTGGGCTTGAGAGGCAGACACAGGAACCCCTGAGCCAAATCTCCGGCCCGATTTTTGTTTTTTTGAGACAGGGTCTCGTTTTGTAGTTCAGGCTGGCCACGAGCTTACAATGTAGCCCAGGCTAGCCTTGAGCTCTGCAACCCTCCTGCCTCTGCCTCCCGAGTACTGGGATTACAGGGATGAGCCACCATTCCTGGCAGTAAGGGTGATTTTCTTAATGCAGAGGCAGTGTGGTGCCCTCAATTCAGAGAAAGAAATATTTGGAGGAGATTCTTACTGTGCCCAATTAGGTGGTTTTTGTCTTTACTCTTCAAATTCAGTGTTTCATTTGTTGAAAGATGTTAAGTCATTTACTGTGCAACAGATGTATGCTGGTTAAAAAATGACCAAAGATTTATAAAAATATTTGAATTGGCTTGAACATATTTCCTGTAACTCAGCACATAAATGTAAGGCAATCAACTGCTTTAAAGTTAAATTTGGAAATACAGTTAGATCATCAGGCAGACATGGTGGTCTATAATCCCTGTACTTGGGAGGCTGAAGCAGAAGGATCACCATTAGTTCAAGGCCAGCCTGAACTACAAAATGAGATATTACCTTTAAAAAAAAAGGTAGTTTTTTAAAGTTCAGGAATTTGCCTTTGAAGCCCTATAATTAAATATATATAATAAATAAAAGCCCTATAAACATTTATATAATATAATATATTAAAATACAATAAAAAGTAAAATAAAAAAATCCAGTTCTTGGGTCTAGGGTTACAGCTCAGTGGTACAGCACTTGCCTAGCATGCTTGGGGCCTTGAGGTCTGTCTCTATCATCAGAGATGAAGTGGGGGGACTGGCACACACCTGTAGTCCCAGCTTCTTGGGAAGATCATTTAAGCCTAAACCAACACAGGGAGATATCATCTTACAAAAACAAAAAAAGTGACAATTTAGAGCCTTTGGGTGTTACATATTTTGAGGAGAAAATTTACATAGTAAAATCAGTATAACAATGCCTCACATTTTTCTGTGTTCCAGGACTGTTTCAAGTGCCTTTAGCAATGTGCAACTCATGACAGTGTTGAGTTCGACACTTTCTTTTTTTTTTTTCATTCACAGACAAGCACTAAAGACAAGCAAAATTAAGTAACTTGTTCAATGCTAAACAATGTGAATGGGATGGAGTGTAGCTCAGTATGCTGAATACACCCAAGGGCATGGATTTGGTCTCTGGCACCAAAAAGCAAAATAAAACAAAAGAAAAACAAATGTGTGCAGATTGAAGCTTGGAGATATATATAATTTGTTGTTGTTAAAGTTTTATTGGAGGGCCGGAGGGTTAGCTCAGTGGTTCCAGCGCCTGCCTCACAAACGCAAGGTCCTGAATTCGATCCCTGGTAATCACATACAATGCCGGGTGTGGAGACTCACGCCCACCAACAATCAATACCACAAACCACAGTGCCAGGTGTGGTGGCTCATGCCTGTAATCCCAGCACTCGGGAGGCAGAGACAGGAGGATTGCTGAGTTCGAGGCTTGCCTGGGCTGCATAGTGAGCTCAGAGCCAACCTGAACTACAAAGTGAGACCGTCTCAAAAAAAAAAAGTTTTATTGGAAATAAGTTGGAGCAGAATAGCTCCTGAATTTCCTGGAGTCATCTTGAATGGCCCAAGAAAGGTGGTCCAGGAAAGTTTTAATTTGGATCACATTTTCAGTGGTTTCAGTCACTGTCTTTGACTTGAGGCAAGAACATCATGGCAGAAACACACAGTGGAGCAAAACTACTTTCTTCATAGCAGCCAGGAAGCAGGGCACAAAGGGAAAACATTAGAGAGGACGGTTCAGAGTCCAGATTCAAACTTCAGATCATGCCCTCATGACTCTCCTGGACACACCCAGAAGTGTGCTTTATGAATTTGCTAGGCTTCTTGAATCAAGTCAAATTGATAGCCACTATTAGTGGTCACAATATTAATAACCAAACACAGTTTCTTAAGTCTTACTTAATCTCCAGATAAAGGTAATATCATAATTCCACCAAACATGATCCAATTATCATGCTATGTACAAGTAAAAACAATAATCCCTTCAGTAAAGTCAGCAGTTCTAGCATTGCTCAAAAGTTCAAGTCAAAGTCTCCTTTGAGGCACAAAGCAAACTCTTAGCTGCAACTCCTATATAAATAAAAATCAAGGTATATAATCCCAAATACAGTGGCACAGTGTAAACATCCTTATTCCAAAAGGAGGAATAGGGAAATAGAAAAGAATAAGACCCAAGTAAGACTGAAATCCATCAGGAAAATTATTAAGCCCTACAGCTCCATGTTCAGAATCCAGGGTATATTGTAGTATGATGTGATGCCAAAAGGGCTTGGGCAGCCCACCTCAGTTGCAGCCCACCTTGTAGGCTGCTACCCACATAGTCTCTCTCTTGGGTTGTCTCCACTCATGGCATGCAGCTTTCCTCAGTAGATGTTCCATGTTCCTGGCATCTCTAACTTCCTGAGGTGTTCACTAGACCTTCAACCTTATTCCCATAGTTTTATTCACTGCCTTCTCAAGGACACATTGCATGGCCTCCCAGGCCTTCCTTTGAAATCTGGAAAGAAACCTCCCTAACCTCACTCTTGCATTCATGTCTGAAAAACTACTATCATGTGGACAATGCTGGTGTCCACTGCCAGATTGAGAAGTACCTGGGACCCCTTGGACCACGGCTGCAGCAGCCTCTGAGTGCCTGGATGGCTGAACATAGTAAAATGAAACTTGGAGAAGCAACTACCTAGACATTCCTTTTGAGCAGGGAGTCTTGGAGTTTATTTCTCAACTGAAAGTTTTACACTTGTGCACCCTTCAGCCTGCAATGAGTATCATCTTGCTGTTTCCTAAGATGCCCTTTAAGGCTTAATTTTCTTGATCCTGTTAAAGTTCTTGGTTTTCTTCAACAACTATATCTCCTCTGGGTACAACTTTATATATGATTCCTTTATGCCAAAATTTAAGTTTTTCAAATCATTCTGCTTTGTGTTTTGATCCAAGTTCTCAATATAAATCTGGCTAAAAGCAGCCAGCACTGCCCATGCCATAACTTGAACATTTGAGTTGCTTTGATATTTTCTCAGCTAGATCAATTAGTTGATAGCCCTTAAGCTCAGAATTCTGCAACCTCAGGACACGAATAAAAATAGACAAGTTCTTTCTGATAGTGTAACACACATGGCCTCTAGTGCAATTCTTGATAGAGTCCTATTCCCAGGTGAAATATCATGAGTCTGGCATTTACTCTCACATTCCTATTAGTATCCTGGTCTTCTGAGCCCTGACCAAAATGGCCCATCAAGCTCCACTTATAGGATTTTAAGATTTCTCTCGGCTGTTCCTGCAACCATTTCCAAAGTTCTCCAAGCAAACTAGTTCCAAAGGTTTCTAATGGTTATATATAGTAATATGGTTAGCTATAGTCATGACAATGGCCATTTCACTGATAGCAACTTTCTGCATTGGTCATATTTTCTATTGCTAGGACATAGTACCGGACATTCACAATTTAAAGGACATGCCTAGAGTACCCAGAAGTGTGCTTTACTAAACCTCTAGCTATTTGTTAATCCAGTCAAGTTGGTAATTGCAATTAATGGTCACACATGATATATATCAAACACTTTGTATTATCTAGAACATACATATTGACCCTTTAAAATGTTAATTTGAGTTGGGTGTGGCAGTACATGCCTACCCAGCACTTGGGAGGCTAAAGCAGGAGGATTGCTGCCAGCTCAAGGTCAGCCTGAACTAATGGTGAGACCCTGTCTTAAAACCCCCCTCAGAAATTAATTTGCTTTCTTTCTTCCTGTGCATCTTTTTCATAGCTAGCATAATTCAAAAAACATAGTAAAGGGAACTCCCTCAAGACAACTAATTTAGAGGCCACTATAAATGATCCAAAAAGGCCTGGCCAAGCTAGTGTGTGTGTGTGTGGTGTGTTTGTGTGTGGGCACATTTGTGTGTATACACATCTTTGAAGAAAAGGGGGTTCAAGCTTCCATCATAAAAAGTTTTCAAGCCCCCAAAAGGCTGAAAACTACAGTTGAAGATGAAGTAATCACTGGCTATAGGAGTGAGATAAGAATCCACATCTGGAGACTGGAAGAGATATGTAGAGTGGCTGCATTTTCTGAGCTCAGATCTGATCACACAACTGTACAAGTAAAGTCTCACAGGGACTATTTGAAATTAAGCCTCTTTCCACACATCAAAAGGATAGAAGAACTGGCTTAAAGTGACTAACGCTGGTCAAATTGGGACAAGTTGAACATCAGAAAGAATAACAAATCAAAAATACTCATTTCAAAAATTTCCATAAGGTTTAAGGTAGTTTTATGCATAATAGTTGCAAAACTGAGATAACTCCAAAATCCAGCAACAAGGGAACATATGAAATAATTATAATCATACAACAAAATATTCCCAACATTACAAAGGAGAATGGATGGCTCTCAAAATATTTTGCTGAGGGCCGGAGGGTTAGCTCAGTGGTTCCGGCATCTGCCTTGCAAGCGCAAGGACCTGAGTTCAATCCCCGGTAACCACATATAATGCTGGGCGTGGTGGCTCACGCCTGTAATCCCAGCACTCGGGAGGCAGAGACGGGAGGATTGCTGAGTTCGCGGCGGCTTGCCTGGGCACCATAGTGAGCTCAGGGCCAGCCTGAA
>PVIC010050402.1:0-12843 GCA_004025085.1 Thryonomys swinderianus
ACTTAATATCATGTTTTAAGCTTTTTTATTCTTTTTAATTGATAAATTATATTCCTTGGTAAGGATTACCACATTTGTTCACTCATTTTTTGTGCTTGATGGACATTTGGATGGTATTTACACATTTAGCTATTATGAATAATAATATGATGAACATCCATATACATGTTTCTTGGAGGGTCATGTTTTAAATTCTCCTGAGCATACACCTAGGAATGGAACTGCTTAATGATAGAGCAGCTATAACTTTCTGAGGATCTACCAAGTCTTTTTCAAAGCAGCTGCACTATTTGACATTCCCCTAAGAAATATCTAAGTTCCTATTTCTCCATTGTCACCACTACTTCTTATTGCCTGTCTTTCATTATCAGTGTCTTCAGGTATGTGGAGTAGTATGTCATGATGGTTTTCATTTCTAAACCACTAATGATGTTGGGTATTTTTTTTGTACTCATTGTACTGTAGAGGCCTGAGTGCCTGGGCAGCTGAGTGCTATGAAGTGAAGCCTGGGAAGCAGTGTCCTTCAGCTGCCCTTCTGGAGCAGGATGCCCTGGGGCCCTCTTCCTAACACAAAAGTATTTCACTGTGTCATCTTAGCACATGCAAAGAAGGATGATGCACTACTGGTTCTTCATATAATCATAAGACATTTTTCTTATTGTCCTGTTGAAAAATATTTGACTTCTTCTTTCTTTTTCTTTTTTTTTTTAATGTGATGGGTCTCACTTTGTAGTTCAGATGAGCCTAAACTCACTCTGTAGTCCAGGCAAGCCTGTAGTCTACAGCAATCCTCCTGCCTCTGCTTCCTGAGTGCTGGTACTACAGGCATGAATCACTATGCCCAGCATTCTGGTATGTAGTTACCAGAGATCAAACTAAGGATCTTGCGCCTGCCAGGCAGATAGCAGACCCACTGAGCTAAATTCCCGGCCCTATTTGGCTTCTTTTTAATACTAATCTTTTTAGTAACAAAGTTCTGCTCCACCCCATTTTTGCAGGCCCTAACCTTACCAGAGCTTCTATTCTGGCCAAACTCAAAACTTCAAAATCATTCAGCTCTTTGCTCTTGATTTCTCTTGCACTGCTGGCTAGAAGGTCCCACAATACACGTACCACACCCTGAGTATGGACTTCCTTGCAGTTTCCTCCACTAGATGGAATGGTCAACCTCCCTTAATCTCAGTCACCTGAAAATCTTAGGACATGAACCAAATGTACACAAATTTTCTGCCAGAGCATAACATACATGGTTTGAAGTACAAATGTCAACGAAGTCATCATTCTCAGCTGAAACCTCCTAGCATGATTTTATGTTCTATATTTCCATCAACATATGGGTCTTCTGAGCTCCAATCAGAATTTCCCTTTAAGCTCAGTATATAGCATTCTCAGGTTACTTCTTCAGATGGCATCTCTAATCCTTTGCAAACTCCTCCCACAAACCAATTCCAAAGGTTTCTGAACCATGTAGTCAGATCATCGCACTACAATGTCTCCACTTCTGGTAATAGTCTGCTGTCTTAGTTACTTTGTTGGGTAGACACAATACTTGTCACTCACAATTTAAGGAGAAAAATTTTATTTTTGCCCGCTATTTGTATAGATTTCAGTTCATAGTCCTGTGAGTCTATGCAGGATGGCATGACCAGGAACAGTGTGAATAAGGTGTCTGTGGGCATGGTGGTAATGAAGCAAAAGGCAAGAGAGGAGGGAGGGAGGGACACAAACCCAAATCACACTGTCAGTGACTGACCTCACCCAACTAGGCCCCACTGGTAGAGGAACGATTCCAGACCTCTAACTGATATAAGGAATTATTATATCTTCCAACCTGCTAGATGTCAGACATGCTAATTTCTTGTTCCCCCAAATCAAAGAGTGAATTCTAAGGAACAACAGAGGTTAAGAGTAGGAAATGTTTATTGAGAGAAGAGATTTTTAGCTCCTAAAAGGTGGGAGGGGCCCCAAATGGGTGGATGAAGACCCCAATTTTCAGAAGATTTTTAGACTACAACCATATGGGTACAACGTGGGTTAAAGCTATGATCAACCAATAAGATTACAGGTATAGTCGCTCAGGTGATGATGATCCATTGGGAAAGCAGGTCACATACTAAGTGTGCATGGACAGAACAAAGAACTTTTCAGGAAGGGATGGGTCTAAGAGTCTTGGTCACCCTCCATTTGGACCAGATGTTACCATTTACCTTATCCCTTGGGGAGGTATTTAAGCCTGGTCATTTGGTCTTTATCTTAAAGACTGGACTCCAACAGATGCACCTCCAGTCACAGTTGTAGTGCGTTTTCATCTTGCGCACTGACTCTCTTGAAGGCCCAGCCCTATTTAACTGCCCACAATATTTCTACCTAGCTTTGTAACTATAATACCACCTCCTAACATCAGCTTAGCTATTCCACCCCCATTATCCAATCACCTTCCAAAACCCTAGCCTATGAATACATGAGGCTTTTCGATGACATCTAGATATAAGACATAAGATTTATGGTAGAGTCACCTCCTTTCTGAAGAAAATAAATGCAAACATGGGCCAGAGATTTACCTCAGTGTTTCCAGAGCCTGCCTCACAAGTGCAAGGTCCTGAATTCAAACCCCGGTAGGTACATACAATGCTGGGTGTGGTGACTCACGCCCACCAGCAATCAGTACCATATACCACAGTGCTGAGTGTGGTGGCTCACGCCTGTAATCCCAGCACTTGGGAGGCAGAGACAGGAGGACTGCTGAGTTCAAGGCTTGCCTGGGCTACATAGTGAGCTTAGGGCCAGCCTGAACTACAAAGCGAGACCCTGCCTCAGAAAAAAAAAGAAAAAAAAAGCAAACAAGTCGCCAACACTAATAGTTGAGAAAAATGACAGCTGGAATAGCTGAATTCACCTAGACCCTTCTTCATGCCAACAAAAAATTGACCATCCACTTTTTCTGGTTGCTCTCACTCATTATCATCTTGCTTCTGACCACCCCTCAGTCAACGTAGCTGCCAGATCCCGGGGTCAACACACTAAGACCTTGTGGCTCCACACTCTGCCTTGCTAGTCACCAATCAGAGGCTCAAGGAGCTCAGTTCTAGGCACTTGCTTTTAGATGAGCAGATCATGTGGACTCAGTCAACAGGAGTCATTTCACCAGTGTAGGGTCTCCTGGGACTGATGTATAACAAAGTACTTCATTTAGTGGAATAGACCTTTTTTTCCTTTATTGAGTTTATTCATACATTTTAGGACAACATTATGATCACATTCATCATTAAGAATTTGTTCCCATACATGATATATCTTGATTAATATTTTTCCCACTCCCCCACCCTCTCTTTAACCCCCCACTCCCCTGTAAACTCAACCAGTAGCAGAATATATTTGAAAGAACCAATGAGAGGAGAACTGGCCTTTCAGACAGAAGATGCAATCCACTAGGTATGCCATGACCCTGAATTTCTATATGAAATAAACCCATCCCAGAACCCCAGATCTAGAAACAGGTGGTCCACACACTCACCAGCAATCAGAGCATGAACGTTAGGCTGTCTTTCTCTGTTCAATGCAATTTCCTTTGTCTTTTTCTTCATTCTAGGATCAACGTCAGTGACTACCCTTATTCAGCTCCTGTTGGCTTTCCATCTTGTTTCTTGGCCCTTGAAATTGACAACAGACTTTGGCATCCTAGAGATTGACTCTCACTCTCCTTCCCCTCAGCTCAGCCTGTCCCAGCTCTTGCCCCAGAAGCAGCCATGCATCCTACCCTCAGCTATCCAACTGCTGTCCAGAAATGGGCTTTCTAGAGTTTCCTACAGGACAGTGAGCATGGGAGGCAGAAATCTAGGTGCTACTCCCGGCCTGCTCCCCCAACACCTAAACTAAGGGCCAGGGAAACCCAGGCCGTGGTTTAGAAATGTGAGTCTTCACCCAGGCTCTGCAGTGACTGCATCTCCAGTAGCCTTAAGCCTCTGGTCAGTGGGTCATGACTTCTAGGAGCCCCTATATCCCCCACAGTTCAGATCAGGTCACACACGAGGAAGTCAAACAGCTTTTTCAGGTTTCACTCACAATACACGATGGCTCGGCCATCCTCTTTCATCATCCTCATCACATCCCAGACCCCTCAGTCCCTACTGCTCCCCACAATCCCACCTGGGTAGGACCAAACCCCATGGAGCAAACAAGCTCCCCAGGTGATTCTTATCTGCTACCCTGTTGAGAATCACTGTGATTAAAGGAGGATAGAAAAAGATCTATAAACAAAGACAAAAGAACCTTATTAAATGGCTTGCTGTTGCTCCTTATTAAATAAGAGGCTAGTCATCCATTATACAGTATTAAACATACTATTTCAGCTGATCCACTTCCCCGGATAACCTGCTTGACACATAACAGAACAGAGTTCCCATGAATGCACAACAGTGTTCTCATACATTGTCAAGTGACTTCAATTAGCAGTTATACACCTCGATTCCTGGTTTAGCTTCTCAAACTGAAGAACTTCTCAATGGAGGAAGGTGGGTTTTGGAGGAAAACCAGGGCTGTTCCAGGAGCCTCTGATTCCACTGTTCTAGGAAAGCAGTGTAGGGCTCTGACTTTCTTCAGAATACCTTAGGCCCAAAGCCACAACCATCCAGAGCTCTTGAGTGGGATCTCAGCAGTGCTTTCCAAACAGTGATTTCCAGTTATAAATATGTTGGCTGTTTTGGAAAATGTGAGGATTTCTGCTCATCATCAGTTTATAATTGTTAAAGCTTTACAAATGAGGTTGAAAGGAAGAATTCTGGTAAAAAAAAAAAAAATCTTTCAAATCAAAATAACAAAGACAAAATTACCCTACATGTGTTCCTTTATACAAAAATAAGACACACTATTGGGTAGAAATTCTTTCTCACATTTTCTTGTTTTTTCCTTCTGGAGAAGAGTGTAGCTGTTCTTTGATAGATCAAATCCTTTTTAAAATAACACGAAGAATGCAGTCTGACTCACTCCAAAGCAGATGCCCGGTGGTTCCATGTTACCTGTTTATCAAGCCAGGCAACTCACAGTGCCAGCAAGACCGGCACCTCACCACAGCCAAGTCAAGAGACAGCCGAGGGGGCCACACAATATTTGAGGGGGAGAAAGACAGAGCAGGCTGCAGAATGCAGTCGCTTCCTGCCTCTGAGTGGGCCTCCTTTGAGGGGCACCAGGCTCTCACCCACTCCTCGCCTGCCCACCCACCAGGCTCCCTGTGGCAGCCACACTGTAGTCATTTACAGCAGACTCTTCTATTCTTGATGAACTTAAACTCTTCTGATAATGAATATCTGGTCTGTGGATTATTTTGCCCACACATATCCATCTGCATTTTTTCCATGATGATTCTTATTTTGTCCTTGTCTTCCTCATTTCCCTAATTCCTTTAGGTTCTTCCTTTTCTTTTGCTGCTGTTTGTCACATTTCTTCCTTTGGAATCATCTGTGAATTTCGTTTTCAGGGCCTTTCTCACTCCCTAAGGTCATTAATAAAGACAGGACTGAGAGGAGAGGAGAGGCCAGCTTCCCAAACCACCCCGGAGACCACCCTCCGGAGCCAGCACACTGCAGGCTGTTTACTTCCACGCAGCACATTTTTCCATCCACATGACAGAAACAGGACGATCTGCCTTTATTTATGCCACATCTCAGGACCCTTTATTAACTGCCAAACTTCAGGATTTATATTGGAGCATCTGTTCCTGTCGGTTTTAATGCAGGTTGACAGACAAAAGGGAAAGGTTGGCCCTTGCCTCTAAAGCCACACAAGGCATTGCTGTCAGCTTAGTATGTGCATTGTAAGGACACAACTTCCTCTCCTCTCCTTGTGCTGTAGTCAATTACATACCCACGAGTGTTCCGAGTACTCCCTGCCCTCTTTTCATTGTGGTACAGGACAGGCAATCTCCTCTTCAACACAGGCCCAGGGAACCAAAACAATCTTGTCCTTCCAAAATTATTGGGCAATCAGTTTGCCCCGTGATCTTCTGCTACTGAGCCCCTGAGCTTCCACTCTGGGCAAACTTGGTTCTGCTGATCAAGGAAAGACTTGGGCAACTGACAAAGCCCAGTTCCACACAAGCTTAGAAGGTAGGGAAAGGGTTGAAATCAAGATATTCGAGAAAGTGCAAATTCAATTTTAAAGTGATATTTGAGAATCATAAACTTCTGCAAAGAGCTCTCCTTTACCTGAACTGGATCCTGATATTGACTCTGTTGGCCTAGCTAATTGTTTAGCCTGTCTGAGTCAATTTTTTTCAGTCTTAGAATGAGAGATCTGAATGATGTAGGCAGGATCCAAAAGATATTGACTTTACCTAAAGAATTTCCTCAGTTAAATGATAAATCTATGTTCTGCTCAACATGTTGCATTACAGAGGAAATGACTCAGACTCTGGGTCCTTAAGAATCATAGAATCCTCTTTAAGATCTCAAAGGTTCCTTGATTCATTCTTTTTAATGGCATATTTCACAGCATTAGAAAGGTAGTTTCAAGTTGGGGATTGTGATAACCCCTGCCATGATCTTGTTGCCTAAATTGTTTTTACTATTCTAGGTCTCTTGTGGTTCCAAATGAATTTTTGGATTATTTTCTCTAGCTCTGTGAAACACGCTTTTGGGCTTTCAATCAGGATAGAACTGAATCTGTATAGCAATTTTATTTTATTTTTTTTTTTTTTTGAGATAGGGTCTCGCTTTGTAGTTCAGGCTGGCCCTCAGCTCACTATGTAGCCCAGGCAAACCTGGAATTTAGCAATCCTCCTGCCTCTGCCTCCCAAGTGCTGGGATTACAGGCATGAGCCACCACACCTGGCACTGTGGTATGTGGTATTGATGGCTGGTGGGCATGAGTCACCATGCCCAGCATTATATGTGGTAACCAGGATCAAACTCAGGGCCTTGCGCTTGCAAGACAGGTGCTGGAACCACTGAGCTAAATCTCTGGCCCTGTATAGCAATTTTAGCAGTATGGCCTAGACCATGTTTGTTCTTCCTACCTAGGAACAAGGGAAGTCTTTCCATTTTCTGATATCCTTTTTGATCTCCCTTTTCAGAATTCTATAGTTTTCAGAATAGAGAGATTTAACCTCTTTGTTAAACCAATTCCTAAGTATTTAATTTTTGGATGCTATTGAAAGGAATTGATTTCTTGATTTTTCTTTTAGTGCATCCATTGTCCATGTATACAAAGGCTATTGAGTTTTGAGTGTTGACTTTGTGTCCAGCCATGCTACTAAATCTGGTGATTAATTAATCTAGCAGTCTTTTGGCTAAGTTTTAGGATCTTCTATACAGTGTATCATGTCCTCAGCAAATAATGACAGCTTAACTTCTTCCTTTCCTATCTTTATTTCATTCTCTTGTCTAATTGCTGTGGCTAATATTCTCAAAACTGTATTGAACAGGAGCAGTAATAGTGGACATCCTTGTCTTGTTCTTGATCTTAGCATGAAAGCTTTCAGTTTTTTACTATTGAGTATGATGCTGGCTGTTGGTTTCTTATAAATAGCCTTTAACAGTTTGAGATAGATTTTAGGATTTTAATTTACAAAGCCAGTATGATAAAAAATAGCATGGTACTGGCAAAGAAATGACCTGAGGATCAGTGGAACAGACTAGAAGATTCAGAAACAACCCCAGATATACTAAGTTGTCTCATCTTTGACAAAGAGCTGAACACCTTCAATGCAGGAAAGATAGTCTCTCTAACAAATGGTACTGGGAAAACTGAGTTTCAACTTGCCAAAGATTAAAGCTAGATCTATCTCTTTCTCTGTGCACCAAACTAAAATCAAAGTGGATTAGAGACCTAAATAGTAAAACAGAAACACTAAACCTGTTGTAAAATAGGTTAGAACTCTTGATAGAACTCTTGTTGACACTGGCATAGGGAAAGACTTTATGAGCAAAACCTCAGCAACACAGGAGCTAGCAGAAAGAATCAACAATTGGGATCTGATCTTATTAAAAAGCTTCTGCACAGCAAGAAAAACCACCAGCAGAGCAAAAGAGACAACCTACAATAAGGGAAAAATATTTTTACCAGTTGTTTCTCAGACAAAGGACTACCACAAGAACTAAAAAAAATCTGGCTCCCCAAATCGAAAAAATTCAAAAATGGTTATCTAAAATAAACAGACTTTATTCTTCAGATGAAATAAAGCCAGCTAAGAAACATGAAGAAATGTTCAACATCACTGGTCATTTGAGAGATGCAGACGAAAACAGCACTGAGATTCCACCTCACTCACAAAGAATGGCTGCTTCAATCAACAAGTGCTGACAGGGCTGGGGGAAACAAGAACTTTCTCCACTGTTGGCGGAGATGTAGACTGGTTGCAACCACTATGGAAATCAGTGAGGAGATTCACAGATATATAAATACTGTATCTGTTCTCTAATATGAGAAACTGAAGATGTGAATGCGTTCTAAAATGTATGATGGATATTGTGAAATAGAAAATATTCAAAGGGAATTGTGGAGGAGTGAGCAATGAGGGGTAAAGAAAAATGTGATGGTAATAAAAAAAGGGAAGCAAAGCTTATGTGTTTAGGGGGTGGGGTTTGTGGGGTCAGTAGGGGAATGGGAAAAAATGACAATTAATTTGTGTCATATACTGGTACAGATTCCCAATGTTGAGTGTGATCATGATGTGTATATACAATGTACCAGTAAAGATAAAAAAAAATTTTAAAACTAGGACTAGAAGTTATATTTGACCTTGCTCTTTCCTTGCTAGGTATATACGTGGAAGAATTAAAAGAATCATACCACAGTGACATATGTGCACCCATGTTTATAGCAACTGAGTTTGTGATAGCTAAATTTTGGAAACAGCCCAAATTCCCATCAACGGGAGACTGGCTAGAGATGATGCATTTTTAAAAATAAAATGGAGTATTACTCAGCCATAAAGAGTGATAAATTTGAGTCATTTATACTCAAATGGATATACCTTGAGGATATACCCATAAATGAAGTAAACAGGACACAGATATGTAAATACCGTATGTTTTCTCTAGTATGAAAAACTGAGGGTTTAAATAAATGCCAAAATGTATGACAGGTAATGTGAAATAGGAAGAAAATATGGAAAAAGGAAAAGGCAGGTAGGGAAAAGTAAAAAAGGGAAATAAAATATTTGATAGTAAAAATAAAAAGGAAACAAAGCTTGTGTATATAGGGGTGGCAGTGTAGGGAGGGCAGGGGGAAAATGAGATTCAAGATGTGTTATGCACAAATACAAATTCTCAATGTTGAATGTGATCAAAATGTGTGTATAAAAGGTACCAATAAAGCCAATTTTAAAAAATAAACATGGGTTCAAAGTAAGCTAAAGACAAAAACTATGATATACACAGAACTTTCTCGATTCTGAAATCCTTGCTTACACAGCTTCAACTTTCTTCTTTGGGTCTAATCCATGGCCCTAAGCATTTCATGCAGGTGCTCACAAAATACTATTTCTCAGTGGACCTCCATTAATTCAAAGACAGAACAAACAAACAAACAAAATTCTTCCAGGGGGCTTGCCTGGGCTACATAGTGAGCTCAGAGCCAGCCTGAACTACAAAGCGAGTCTCAAAAAAAAAAAAAAATTCTTCCAGAGTGGGGTTTTCTCCATTTTTTTCTCCAGATGTTGAATGCTTAGTAAATACTTGGTGAACAACACTGAGTACACAAAGACAAAATGACACACTTCTTGTCTTCAAATAGCTAACAGTTTAACAGGAGAGTCAAACATGTAAACAGAGAACATACTTATAAACAGTGGCTTGTAAGAGTTCAAGATGGGTTCACCCCATCATTTATTCCACAAAACATGACTTTTTAAAAGCATGGAGGGCCGGGTGTGGTGGCTCACGCCTGTAATCCCAGCACTCGGGAGGCAGAGATAGGAGGATTGCTGAGTTCAAGGCTTTCCTGTACTACATAGTGAACTCAGAGCCAGCCTGAACTACAAAGCGAGACCCTGTCTCAAAAAAAAAAGCATGGAGATGCCACACTAATGTATCTATAAAACTGGCTCCCCATGGGTAAACCGACATCAGCTTGAGACCCTTCTTTTATGTCCCTTATATCACCAGAAAATGGGCACAGGTCAGTGAGCCCCTCACCCCAGAGAGATAAGAGATGTCCAGCCCAAAATGATCAGCAGGTTGCTTTCCTTTTCAGATGACTGGTGGTGATTTTTCTTTTTGAAAGCCATGTGATTCATCATTGCTTTTCTTTTCTCTTTTCATTTTTTTAAATAAGTGACTCCCCAGTAGAGGTGGTTATTGGCAGAATTGTAACATCAAAAGAGCCTTTGCATTCTAGGTGTCTATTCCTTCAGAGAATAACTTGCTAGCCTCTTGTGAGATTTCTGCTGCTGGAAATCCATTGGTCTGATCCCTCCTCCTATATCTCCAGCACAGGGCTGATCCCAGAGGGCTGCGTTACAGGTGAGACTATCTTGTCATAAACTTCTTCCCTCTTCCAGGTCTTACAATACAGCTCCAAGTCATACTGAATTTAATTGTTCCTTTATGATTTTTACTTCCATATAGAAAATTATTTTTATGTGCCATTTACCTCAGTCCAAGATTATCTGATAGGCAGATTAAAGAATTTTTAAAAATCTGTTGAGTAAATGCAAATGAGCTCTAGAAAGTATGACAGTTTTTATAGAATGGGAAATTTCCATAGGAAATTTGGTGTGGGAATGTAATGAGGGGAAGGAATAAATATGATTCAGAAAGAAAATAAAAGAGTATGTATAAAGGGGGTGGGGAGGTGTGGGTGGGCAGGGATATGGGTAAAAATGAGAATTAACTTGTGTCATATACTGGTACAAATTCCCCAATGTTATATGTGATTGTGAGATGTATATAAATTGTATCAATAAAGAATTCAATTTTAAAAATATCTGGTGAGTATGTATTTTTTTTGTATTCAATACTCTCTTTCCTGTGCGACTACTAAGTGTGGTTGGTGTCTCATCAGAGTTTATTTCTTAGCACTATCACTGAAGATAATCTTATAAACATGATTGTAATCTAGCACCCCGCCCCATCATTTTCTCCTGGAGACAGTGGAAGAATGAGAGTGAGAAGGCCCAAAGCAGCCAACATCTGCCTGGGGAAGCTCCTCACACAAGAATCACCTTCATCTTCTGGGTATAACCAGGCTTTCAGAACAAAACAGCTCTGTGGCTCATGACCTACATTTTTCCATAGTTACATCACCCCAAAAAACGTCCTCTCTGTGGTGCACAAATTCATGGCATGTGTCTCTTCCTGGCTCTCTATTTATTTTTCCAAGTCACAACTATAACAACCAAACTGACCTCACACCTGGTAAGACACCCGATGATTCAAAAAATCATATCTATAACTCTCTAGAACTCATATTCTCCCATCAGTAACTCGTAGAAAGAAGGTTAGAAACTAAAAAGTATAATCTCTACCAAAAAAAAATGGGCAAAGGATGTGAACAGGAAATTTACAAAGAAGAAAACTGAAACAGCCCACAAGTATATGAAAACATCAAAAAAATATTACTTCATATCCATCAAATTGGGAAAAAATGTTAAAGTCTTACAACACACAGGCTGGCAAGGATGTAGGAAAATAAGATGCCGTGGAGTGCTGGTGAGATGACCACTACACTTTGTGTGGAGAGCATGTCACATTATCCAGAAAGATTAAAAATAAACATTGCCAGGTAGCTACCCCAAAGCTTTCACACATGTGCACAGAAGACTTCTACACAGCTGTTGTGACAGAACTGAAAACAGCAAGATGTTAGAATTATCTCAAGACGACCAGTGGATAAATCCTGATACACTCATGTAATGGAATACTAAGCCACTATTAAAATGAATAGTTCAACAGGTGGTAATAAGCATAAATCTGGAAAGTACACAATTGAGCAAAAAAAACCATATATATATGTATATATGTGTGTGTGCATATATATATATATATATATATATATATATGCGCAATTTGGGAGGATTTGTTTTGTTTTGGAATACTGCAGGTCAAAGCTAGTCAGGGGTATCTATCACTGAGCTACATCCTCAGCTATTTTATTTTTGAGACATGGTCTCCCTAAGTTGCCTAGGCTGGCCTTAAATTTATGATCCTCCTGCCTCAGTCTCCTGGATTGCTGGAACTAGAGGACTGTACCACAGCCCCCAGTTACATTTATACACTTCCTTAAAACTTAATAATAATATCTATATTTCACTATAAAAATTTGCGCAGGGCCGGAGATTTAGCTCAGTGGTTCCAACACCTGCCTCGCAAGTGCAAGGCCCTGAGTTCGATCCCGGTAACCACATACAATGCTGGACATGGTAACTCACGCCCACCAGCCATCAATACCACATACCACAGTGCCGGGCGTGGTGGCTCACGCCTGTAATCCCAGCACTCGGGAGGCAGATGCAGAAGGATTGCTGAGTTTGAGGCTTGCCTGGGCTACATAGTGAGCTCAGGGCCAGTCTGAACTACAAAGCGAGACCCTGTCTCAAAAAAAAAAAAAAAAAGAAAAGAAAAGAAAAATTGCACAAAAGAAGCAGATACTAATTTAAAGACAGTATTAAGGAATTGGGAGTTGTTTCTCCTATAGTATTTGTTTTCTTTTAAAGAAAAAGTGTGAGTCAAATACAGCGATATCCTGAATGGTAGATGTATGCACATTTGAAATATTTTTGTTTAATGTGTGGCAAATATTTTAAAAGCATAAACAAAACACATTTAAAAGAAAACCCATTGAACCTTAAGAAGTAAATGAATAGGTGAATAGATTAATGAACAGGTGTGTGCTGTAGATATTGGGGCA
>PVIC010050403.1:0-12645 GCA_004025085.1 Thryonomys swinderianus
CGAACTCAGCAATCTTCCTGTCTCTGCCTCCCGAGTGCTGGGATTACAGGCGTGGTAACCGGGGATTATATGTGGCATCATATGTGGTAACCGGGGATCGAACTCAGGTCCTTACGCTTGCGAGGCAGGCGCCGGAACCACTGAGCTAACCCTCCGGCCCAGTAATTGCTTTTAATTAGAAAACATGAATACGGTGGGCGTCTAACACTTTCATTTGATTGTCCTGACATTACCTAGTGTTTTAGGTTGTAAGTTAGAGCTAAACGTCTTTGTAATTTTTTGCCACAGACGCCAGAAACCCAGCGCTTCATAGGAAAATATCCATTTTTAAAAGAACAGTGCGGGAGGCCAAACAAAACGTAGCATCAGCTAAAGCTAGGTCAAAGGTCGCCATCCGCTTTCCAGCGGCCTCTACTGCTTTGCGCTCTCCGGTCTGCAACCTTACCCGACTCCCTGCGCCTGGTCCCTCGCGTGTGGCCTCTAACCCAGCGGCTCAGCTCTTCCCGGGGAGACGGACCCACCGTCCCTCCCCGCTGGGCTCCCCTCAGCTTCTCCCTGTCTGAGTTAAATACTGTGCTGCTGCACGGACAGACAAATACAGCCGTCCCATTGCCCAGGGAGGAGCTTCTCCTCCGGGAATACAAAGCTGCTCCCTGTCGGACGCGGTTCTTTGGAGTACTACCCCCCGCCCCCCTCTTCTGCCTATTTTGTTTCCAGTGGACACATTCTGTTCTGCGTATGAGTGATCTGATCACTCTGTGGCATCTCCCGTTAAACGCCCCTTAGCAGAGGCGGCCCCGCGCTCCCGCGAGCTCCTGCGCGCCCCCGCGAGCTCCTGCGCGCCCCCGCGAGCTCCTGCGCGCTCCCGGGGTGAAGCCGAGCTCCCAGCGTTGCTGCCGGCTGAGCAGTGCGCCGCGCAGGTGTATCTGAAGGCGGCCGAGGGGCCGCGGTGCACCTCGGGAGGCGCGCTCGGCTCCGCCTCTTCTTCCCCGCGGCTCTCGGTGCCTCTCTTCTCCCTTAGCGCTGCGTCGGCTTGGCTGTTGGAACCAAGGAAGAGCACGCCGTGCTTCTCTGCAATTTCTTTCTGTATTTTGGAAAGAAGGCCTGGGTCCTCCTGGGAACCTCACTATTAGAAGTAAGTTCTGGAATCGGAGGAGCAAAACTAAATCAGATGTCACTTTTCGGTTTAAAAAATGTCAATCCCTTGGGCCCAAAATTTAGCTCAGTGGTTCCGGCGCCTGCCTCGCAAGCGCAAGGTCCTGAGTTCGATCCCGGTAACCACATATAATGCTGGGTGTGGAGACTCACGCCCACCAGCCATCAATACCACATACCACAGTGCCAGGCGCAGTGGCTCTCGCCTGTCATCCCAGCACTCGGGAGGCAGAGGCAAGAGGATTGCTGAGGATTGCCTGGACTCCATAGTGAGCTCAGAGTCAGCCTGAACTACAAAGCGAGACCCTGTCTCAAAAAAAAAAAAAAGTGAATCCCACATTTCCATCGCTTCATAAGGCGATTGGAGAATTGCGTGGCCAAGGAGTAGTTCAGAGGGTGACGCTGAGTCGTTCAGATCACTGCAGTCCCACAGATAACCTTTCTTGTTCCCCCTGTGCGAAATGACACGGAGAACAGTGCTGCTTCCTGGGGAGCGTGGGGTTACCGAGTACCGCAGGGCACGGAGGACAGCACCGTCCACGGACGGGCACACACGCGAGCTGGGTGCCAGAGGGTGCCGTGGGGGCTGGTACCCTTCTCGCGACAGCATCACAATTGTCTTTATACAGCTGTATTTTAAGATTTAAACAAACATCCCCTTTCATTCTCCATCCTCTACGCTTTCATCTTGTAAGAGGGGCTAAGAAATGCTTCCCTACCCATCTGAAAAATTTACCATTTTATATATAATAGATTTCCCTAAATTTATACCTCAGAAGGCTTCCCTGTTGGATTTCTAGCTGCCCGTGAATATCTTGTAAAGTGTCAATGTCCCAATCTTGCCTTATGGGTTTTTATTTTTAAACGAGAACTTACTGTCCTGCATTCCTTTGACATAGTTTATTTCTGTGTTAATTCTGTTAACTCAGTCCTGTGGTTAATATTAATACTTGGATAGAAGCCGATGTACTTTTAAGTGTCACTAGGTGGCAGTAATCAGCCAACGATAGTTCAAGAAATCCAGTTCTTAACACACTTCGGTGCCTCTGACCGCCTAAGGCGGCAATCCCCTTGCCAGGCTCCCTGGGCTGTGGGTGAGGTGCAGCCTGCGCTGTGCCAGGGAGAAGGCGAGGGCGCTGACGGACAGCAGGGCTTTGGAGTTCGGGAGGCCAGCGCTGCGCAGCGCAGTGTTGAGCATGCCAGTTGGGGGCACCGAGGTTTATAATTGAGCACCCTGTGTGGCCTCAGCTGCTGAGTCTGCTTCACTGAGCCTCAGTTACCTCCTGGCAGAACTGGGAAAATGCCACTTCCTGTTACCCTGGATGCCACCCTTCACCTCCGTGTTTCACAGGAAAATGGGCATGAATCATCCCTACCTCCCCAACTGAGAGCGAGTAGAAGTGACAAAAACTAGTGCAGTTCCTTAGCGTAGGCTGATGCACTCAAATGCACAGTAATGTTAAAGACTCGTTATAATTTGATGTATTTATGATTTGCTGAGAAAGTCTTACGTTGCGAAAGGTATTGCAGGGCCAATACTGACACGACTACTTTTTTTTTTTTTTTTTGAGATAGGGTCTCACTTTGTAGTTCAGGCTGGCCCCGAGCCCACTATATAGTCCAGGCAAGCCTCAAACTCAGCAATCGTCCTGCCTCTGCCTCCCGAGTGCTGGGATGACAGGCGAGAGCCACCATGCCCAGCACTGTGGCATGTGGTATTGATGACTGGTGGCGTGAGTCACCACGCCCAGCATTGGATGTGGTTACCGGGATGGAACTCAGGGCCATGCGCTTGCGAGGCAGGCACCGGAACCACTGAGCTAACCCTCCGGCCCTGACACGACTACTTTTTATCCTCAGAGTGGTTACTTTCTCCTTAGCTTCTAATGCCAAATCTTGTTCTCAAATTTAATTTAGTGGCTTTTAAGCTTCTTTAATGTTTCTGGCAGAGTTTAAAAGCTACTTTCTATTCCATAATTCAGCCTGGTATTATAGTCTAACTAAAGTGCAGCCAGTCCAGGTAACACCTATGTGTAAATTAGACCAAAGTTCACTTACTTCAGAACACTCCGGTATCATCCTTCTGTGTAGTTAGAATAATATACAGTGGACCTGCCGATTACAACTGGCCTGACATATGAACAATTCGGTTATTAGGCTGGCAGAAGACTCCCCTAGCTCTAGTAGTGTGTACCAGGGAAACATCCAGATCTCAGCTATCCTGGCTTAGTTACAGCCAGCACTCGGGAACCAGCTGAGGTGTAAGTCAAAGGTCCACAGTATTGTGCTGGCACCAGGGTACACTCACAGCATTCTCTCACTGAAATCCTCATGCCAACCAGGGTCTGAGGAGTTATAGAGTTTCAGGGCCGCCCCCCATTAAAGAAATTTTAAAGCCCTTTTAAAAATATTTAGAAATAAGAGTCATTATATTATAATTTCTAAATATAAAAGTTAGTTAAAACCCCTGAAAATGACTAAATCTTTTTTTCTTTTCAGGGGCTTGTTGCCTATGTATTAACCCAAGAAACGAATGAGTATTTGCTTTGGAATCCATCAAATGGACAATGTCACAAGCAGTTTGATCCATTTTGTCCATTACAAAGTATAGATTGTTTGTTTGATGACAGGAATGTAAGTATATGGAGAGGAATCTTATTCTGAGTTTTCTCAAGTCACCTTAACTGTATATGAGAATCACCTGGGGAACTTTGAAGACCTGGGCACTCAGCCGGAACCCCTGGGGGACAGGGGCTGGGTGCTCTTTATCTGTAAGCCTCCTGCAAGTGACTCTGTACAGCTTCCGAGGGCGAGACCCAGTGAGGGAGTCCTGTGACCCCAAATCCTCCATCTGCCTCCTACCTCAGAGCTCCTCTTGTCTTCTGCCACTTTGTTGGGTTAGTAAAACTGTAAACAGCTGCCCTGTTCTATCCACTGACCTTGTGTTCCCATTGGCTCACATTGTTTTATGTTAATGTTTCCATAGGTCTGGTTTAATATCCAACAAAATAATACACCAATGGCTGTACATTTTGACTGTTCAAAGGAAAGTTTCTGGAAACAGTTGCTTCCAAAAAATTTTCAGGGGACAAAAGTACAAAGCATACAGGTAAATTATCTTTTTTCCAAGTGAGTCTATATGAAAGGTGTCATTTCCTCGAGTGAAAACTTTTATGTTTTATGATTGATTGCTTATTGAATTATTTGGCAATGCTAATCAAAACAATTTTCTCTGCCACTGATCTGTGTTTGGGTTATTTTGGCCCCTAAATGTGAAAGAGAGAGAGAGAGAGAGAGAGAGAGAGAGAGAGAGAGAGAGAGAGAGAAAAGAAGAAAGAAAGCGAAAAGAAATTGAAAAAAAAAACAGTTTTCTCTCAAATATGAAGTTTGACTTTGTAAAAACTGCTGAAGGGCCGGAGATTTAGCTCAGTGGTTCCGGCGCCTGCCTAGCAAGAGCAAGGCCCTGAGTTCGATCCTGGTGACCACATAGAATGCTGGGCGTGGAGACTCACACCCACCAGCCATCAATACCACACACCACAGTGCTGGGCGCGGTGGCTCACACCTGTCATCCCAGCACTGGGGAGGCAGAGGCAGGAGGATTGCTGAGTTTGAGGCTTGTCTGGGCTACATAGTGAGCTCAGGGCCAGCCTGAACTACACAGCGAGACCCTGTCTCAAAAAAATAAAAGAGAGAGAGAGAGAAAGCGACAAGGGAAGTGGGGGTCCCAGTGATGAGGAAATAGAGTGTCGAGGAGCAGGCCGCCCAGTCTGCTGACAGGGGTGAGCAAAGTGGGCTAAGAAGTGAGCAGCGTCCGGGCCCGGGGGCTCTGGCTGCGGGACGGTCAGAAGGCGGCAGCCGGGCCGCGCGGAGCGCCGAGACCCAGCCTGTGTCATGAGAGGCCTCTGAGTTTAGAAGCTGAACCTTCTGCCAAGCTGAGTCCATAAACAGAAGAGCACGGCCATCTTCTGCTATCTCCGCTGAGTTCTTTCCTGTGGGCCACGGCCCTCCGTCTTCTGCTTCGCCACATTTGTCCCAAAATAAACCATTCTCTAGAGTGAATAAACACTGTCTGTTACACGTGATTGAAGCACAAACTGGAATTCAGCACATGGGCGTCCGGAGCTGAGGTTAAACAGAAAACCCTCTGGAAGTTTTGGGGACATGAACTCCCAGGGCACAAAAGAAGCCTTTGCGAAAAGGGAAAACAGACTCCATAAATATATCAAGTCGGTACGTACAGGCCTGATTTTCAAGCCTGAAGGGACCTAACATCGCCCAGGTCGGGCCGAGGGATAGACAGCAGATGCTAAGAGCAGTCAGGGAATCTAGTCTGCCTGTCCTATCTGTGATAGACCCCATCTTCCCTGGAGAATGTTGTCACCTTTTTTTTTTTTCCTGAAGCAGAGATCGAACTTAGGACCTCGCACTTGCCAGGAAAGCGCATCGCCTCTGAGCTACATCCCTGGCCCTATACTCCCATTTCTTAATATCTTCTGTCTCCCACCATACTCTGTTGTGAGGATGGTCCATTGGCCTAAGACTATAATCTAGTGGTTCTGCAACCATGGCAGAAATCAGAACCATCTGACAGGGATACTTATTAAAACACAGTGTATGGGGCCTCACCTAAGAGTTTCGACTCATCAGGTTTGAAGGGAGGGCCAGGGATTTGTATTTCTAATAATGTCCTTGCTTTCATATTGCTGCTCTGGAAGCCACACATCGGAAACCTCTCCCGTGAGGCGGGAGGGGGTTTTTGTTTTGTTTGTTTGTTTGTTTGTTTTGGTTTTTTCGAGACAGGGTCTCCTTTGTAGTCCAGGCTGGCCCTGAGCTCACAATGGAGCCCAGGCAAGCCTGGAACTCAGCAATCCTCCTGCCTCTGCCTCCCGAGTGTTGGGATGACAGGTGTGAGTCACCACGCCCGGCATTGTGGAGTGTGGTTACGGGACATTTCATCTGGGACCTTGCGCTTGCTAGGCAGGCGCCAGAACCACTGAGCTAAATCTCCGGCCCAGTTTTCGTTACTTTTTCAGACAGGGTCTGCGTACGTAGCCCAGGCTGTCCTTGAACTCTTAGCCCTCCTGTCCCAGCCTCCTGAGTCGTGGGATGTCAGGCCCGGGCTGCCACACAGGCTTTTCTTCACACAATTCCTGGCTGCCCGTGTTTTCTTCCCTGTGCCGACTCACTTTCTGACGATTTTCCCCCAGGGATGTGTGTTGCTTTCTTGATCACCGGCAGCTCCTGTTCTCTGGGCCTGAAGTCTCAGCGCAGGCCTCTCCCCGAGCTGTTTGCTGGTGCATGGGGGGGGGGGGGTCAGGAGCGTTCAGTGTCCTCAGTTTTCTGTTAGTCTCTTTCTACTAAGGCCTTTGGGGAGGTTTCTCCAAGGATAGCTGTTTACTAAGATGGGACGTAGCTCAGTGGCACCGCACCTGCCTGGCAAGTGCAAGGTCCTGAGTTTAATTCCTCAGTTCACACACACACACAACCCCATGCAGTCTGTAAAAGAAATAAAGATACCAAGGTCAGAACCTGTCATAGAACATTGTGACATTATGGAACTATTTCTTGGGTTCCTCCATCTTAAATAAAAAGGAATATGTCTCAGAAAAATAACACTATCAAGTGTTGCTTGCCTTTCAGGCAATCCTCACTCCACTCATGAAGGAAGAACATCTACCCCTATAACTTTGTCTGTTCCTGTGCTCAAGAATACACCTAAAGGGCCAGAGGGTTAGCTCAGTGGTTCCGGTGCCTGCCTCACAAGCGCAAGGTCCAGAGTTCGATCCCCGGAAACCACATACAATGCTGGGCGTGGAGACTCACGCCCACCAGCAATCAATACCACATACCACAGTGCCGGGCGTGGTGGCTCACGCCTGTCATCCCAGCACTCGGGAGGCAGAGGCTGGAGGATTGCTGAGTTCACGGCGGCTTGCCTGGGCTACATAGTGAGCACAGGGCCAGCCTGAACTACAAAGCGAGACCCTGTCTCAAAAAAAAAAAAAAAAGAATACACCTAAAAAGTAGCTCCGCCCCTATCATCTCTGCCAGCCCTGCAGAGAGGGCAAGGATGGGCTGGGAAGGAATTTGAATTTTCCACATTTCCTGGAAAATCTTTCCCAGGACAAGAACATAAGGAAACAGGGAAGAGTACTGCTGTCGACTTTTGGGGGTGAGGAGTCGCCCAAGCAGGGCATGGAGGCAGGGAAATTTAAAATAGACTCTGTGTGTGAATGTATGTCTCTGTGTGTGTTCATTTACATGCTCACTCATGTACACACAGATGCACAACCACTAAGAATTGGTTCCTGTCAGCTGTCAGAAACAAATAATGAGGGAAGAATAAAGATAAATCATGTTAGAAGAGTCATAACAATACTAATAATGTATGGTATTTATTGAGCATTCCACATGTGTCATGATTTATGTGTATTTAAAAATTTCATAAGGGGGCAGGGATTTAGCTCAGTGGTTCCAGCGTCTGCTTTGCAAGCGCAAGGTCCCTGGTTCAGTCCCCAGAAACCATGTACCACAACCATCAGCAATCAGTACCACACACCACAGTGCCAGATATGGTGGCTCACGCCTGTCATCCCAGCACTCAGGAGGCAGAGGCAGGAGGATTGCTGGGTTCGAGGCATGCCTGGGCTACACAGTGAGCTCAGGGCCAGCCTGAACTACAAAGCGAGACCCTGTCTCAAAAACAAAAAAACAAAAACAAACAAAAAACCCCACTTCATAAGGTCCCAGAGTTAGAACAGAGTTTAAGTGACTTCACCAGAGACACTGTAACAGGAAGAGACTCATTCAGCTGCCAAAGATTATTAAAATCAATAGTGAATCAAATGCTTGTTTGGATAAATGAATGGAATAGCAGGTCTGTCTTATGACAGTTACCTTTTTGAATCTGCCTCCCCTCCGACATGCTCTGCTACAGTAGTTCTGAAACCAAATGAAATGCAGTGATCTAGGTTTTACTTAAAAGATTCATTCTTTTTACGCCAATAAACTGGTTTGGGTCCATCCGCTCCTGGAAGACCCCGGGTAATACAGTGGTTCCTCTAGAATCTTTCCTAACTTACAGTTGTGTGTCTTTCAGCCTGAAGAAATCATGTATTCTGAGACAAATAAAAATATAGTAGAAGATCTAAGGAACAGGTACCGTGTTCTCCTGCGACTGTCCTCTCAGCTGCCCTTCAGCCCTCTAACCCAGCCTCGCAAAATACCCGTGAGAGAAGCGGCTGGAGGCGGAGGGGAGATTCTAATGGCTGGCTCTCTGAATTGCAGTACTTGTTTCTTGGTACAGAGGTTGACAAGTGGCCCCTCTTCCACCAGGGCGCCCCTTGAGAGAAGAGTGTGTATTACGTCAGGAAAACCTTATCACCCGCCCACTATGGGAAATTTCTCAGCACAGATGTTTTCTGAGCTGTGGTAATAACAATGACGCAGCAGCTAACGCTCCTGGAAAGAACAGAAAGATAATCGGCCTGTGACCCAGAGTGTAGTAAAAACATCCCGGTGGGATGGTGGAAGAGCGGTCTTGTCCCCCCAGGGCCTCCCTTCCTCCCCGAGACACGCACACTCCTGCCGTGCGGAGCTGTTGCCGAAGGGTCGCAGACTTTGAAAAGGCCTCATTCCTGCTCCAAATGCGTCAGGATGAGTGTCTAGGTGACTCCCTCACGCATCGGGCTGGCAGGCATGCCACTAGCAATCAATCAAAACACGAGTATGACGAACACCCTTTTGTCGTTCCCTTTTCTTGCTGCCTCTAGAATTATTTAAAAGTACAGGTTTCAGGGGCACCACCAATGATTTACTCCGACATCCAGGCCTTAGACCCTCTGCAAACTCCAGCTGCTGAGTTGCAATATAAGCTAACCAAGCGGGACACGGTCTTGACCACAGTGCGGGCTTTGCGGGTAACGCGCGCCGTGGTCAAGACCGTGTCCCGCTCGCTCATTCTGCACAGGGGAGAGGCTTCCCAGGACAGGCCTTCAACCAGCTCCCACGCTTCCCCGCACAGGTTCTCACTGGAGACGGGGTGTCTGTCACCAGGTCAGACTGAGACGGTTCACTTGAGACTCAGCCCAGGAAGAGCCGGAGTCCTGGAAAGGCCTGTGTGCTCCAGCGCCCCTGGAATTTCAGTCCTCAGGCCCCCACGCCCCCTGCGGGCCCAGCTTTGCATAAAGGTCTACAGGACGGGCGGTGCCGGGGATTTAGCTCAAGTGGTTCCGAGCCTACCTTGGAAGCACAAGGGCTCGAATTCGATCCCCGGTGCCACAGAAAACAAAACAGAACAAAAATCCCCCGCAAAACAACAACAAGACTAAGTAATAGTGGCTACATCCCGGTAAAAACCTTGGTTATATAAATTATTCACATTGGCCAGAATCGATCTTGGTTATCAGGGATTTTTTGTTTTGTTTTGTTTTTTGTTTTTTTTACAAAAACTGATGAGGTATATTTGTGCCAAAATTTTGCGGACTTGGACTTAATGTCTACCAGAAATCACCGCCCCCTCCGACAGCCTGAGCCAAAGTACGGCCATGATTGGCTTCATGTTTTCCTATGGATAATTCTAGGGGCTGAGAATACCAGTAACAATCCCTGCCTGTCTGGAAAGCTACATTCTAGAAAGAGGAAGCCCATTACCGAAGCACTCACCAGTCCCATGTCTCGCTTCCTCTCGACTCTGCTTACTGATCTAATAAACCCGTCCCTGCGAACGTCATCCTAGGCCAAAGAGCTGAGTTTTGGTGAAGATGATTTACTGGGAATACAATGTCCTGTGTCAAAGGAGCGTCTCACAGAGTGGAATGCTGACACAGCCACTAGAGGATCGGTGCTAGGCCACGCCCAGGGGCAGCCGCGCACGCACGAGTCTGTCCCTTAGCTCATTCATGTTAACGGTGATTAACAATCTAGGCCTGTTTTCTTCCTAAACCCAAAAGTATGATTCTTATAAAGTACTTGAATAAAAGTGACAAGACTTGAATCGTATTTACTAAATAGGATCCGTATTTACTAAATCATTTGCCACAAAATTATCTCGGCATTCTTACCTTAGAATTGAAAGAACTCTAAAGTGTAAAATTATGGACTGGAGACCTAAGCTCCCAACGCGCTGGAACCGACAGTGTACTTCTATTTTGCGACAAATCCTTCCCAAGCTGGAACTTGCCACAGGAAGCCTCATTTCGTCTCAAGAAGAGAGTGAATTTGAAAGACTGCTACAATTTTACTGGGTTTGTATATGATTTAATGCATTAGTACATTTGCTTTTTCGGGTTGCCAATTGATGAAGAGTTACCTTAAGTGTCTCTGAAATGCCTGTATATCTTGCTCCTGGAAGTTAGATATTAAGGCATCACAATGCATTCACTTACAGACGAGAAAAGAAAACCCAGGTCTAGTGAGCAGGGTTAACAGAATCACACTGCCTGGCCTTTTCTAAACCACTGGCATATTTTATGATGGATAAACTACACACTTTGGGAAATGGTGCTCAGAAGGAAACCATATTGCAATTGAGAAGCCAAAAGAGGATCTCTAGTTATAGACTGAATTTCCTGTTACTGCTGGTTCTGAGCAAGAGAATTCCAGGCCACCTTAATATCCCCTATATGCAAATTACTCCCAATGCGTACCCTCAGCCTGGACCTCTCTCCTAACCTTCCATTTATATTCATTAGCCCATTGACATCTTCTTGGAGAGTGAAAAGTCATCTCAAACTCAGCAAGTCCATAAGCAAAGGTACTGGTTTACTCTCAGGAATGCTTGAGGGAGTGATTTTTTTTTTTTTTTTTTTTTTTTTTTGAGACAGGGTCTCGCTTTGTAGTTCAGGCTCGCTCTGAGCTCACTATGTAGCCCAGGCAAGCCTCGAACTCAGCAATCCTCCTGTCTCTGCCTCCCGAGTGCTGGGATGACAGGCGTGAGCCACCACGCCCGGCACTGTGGTATGTGGTGTTGATTGTTGGTGGGCATGTCTCCACGCCCAGCATTCTATGTGGTTACCGGGGATCGAACTCAGGACCTTGTGCTTGCGAGGCCGGCACCGGAACCACTGAGCTAACCCTCCGGCCCGACACCAGACATCTTTTCACCTCCCTTTCCCTATCAGCCCAGGTTTTTTCTACTCCAGCCGTCTAAGAGTGAAAATTCTTTCCTCTACCATCCGGTCAGCTTGCTGCGCCCAGTCCCACCGAGACAGTCTCTCAGGGCACGACGTGATCTTGAAGTCCCACCAAGAGCTTTATGACTCAGCTGGGCCCTCCACAGGAGGGACGCACCCACTTAGACTAACACCAGTATTTAAAGGCAAAATTCACTACCCCCCACCTATTACCAAGAGGTTTCTATGCAGAAGTGATTAGATCGGTCTGTTGTTAAAGTGCAGAAGGGGGTCGTTACAGAGGCCAGTGGCAGTAATTAGATCACTCGTTACTATAAAATAGTACATTTTAATAACATCTAATCTGCAGCTGCATGCGTCAGTTGGTTCCCAAGGAGACAAGTTCCAGGTTTACAGGGAGATTCCAGGACACAAGTGGAGGTTTTTAACAAAATGCTGTGTTTATGTCAAGCTGAGTCTTACAGGCTAGATGTCACCTCCTCTGAAAGGAGGAAGTAAGATTCGTTGGAAGTGAGAAGTCCGTCCAGACGGGGAATCTTCCGGCACTTTTTGTGATAAGAGGAAGTTTTGTTTTGTTTTGCTGTGCTTTGTCTTTTAAGAGAATTGGGGGTAAACAGACAAGCAAAACATAGTTAAATGTAGACCAAGCTTTAAGACTTGGGATTCCTACCTAAAGTTATCTATTTACTATGATATACAGTCAACAATAATAAACCTGGACTGAACCCAAAAACTTGTATTTAAATCCTAGTTTAACTACTCACTAGCTCTGACCTAGAGCGAGTTACCTAAACCCTCTATATATTGTGCTCCACTAGCTCATAGGAAGAAAAATAGTTTAATGTTTAATGGCTGTGAATAGGATTAAATAGTTCCTACTTAGCACTGCACCCACTTTCTCGTACCTCTTTAGTAAATGCTATATGACATCTTATATCATCCTATATGACATCCATTGTGCCAAGGACCACAGAAATGACAGGGGCATGGTGGCACAAGCCTGGAATACTAGCACTCAGGGAGGCTAAAGCAGGAAGATTACATGTTTAAGCCTAGCCTAAGCAATTAATGATTTTTTAAATCTCAAAAAATAAATAAAATTAAAAAATAAAGAAATGGGGACATAGCTCAGTGCAAAGACCCTGGATCCAATCTCCAGTACTGCCAAAAAGAAAGGAAGAAAAAAGCAATTAAAAAAGAAAGAATGAAAGAGATTATATTTTGTTAAGTAATCTTAGAGAAGGAAAAACAGTGCCCTCCTCAATCGCGTGAAAAGGAGATGTGAACAAAGAGAGGATGAGGAAAAGCCTCCTTAGGGCCGGAAATTTAGCTCAGTGGTTCCGGCGCCTGCCTT
>PVIC010050404.1:0-12823 GCA_004025085.1 Thryonomys swinderianus
TCAGGCTGGCCCTGAGCTCACTATGGTGCCCAGGCAAGCCGCCGCGAACTCAGCAATCCTCCCGTCTCTGCCTCCCGAGTGCTGGGATTACAGGTGTGAGCCACCACGCCCAGCATTATATGTGGTTACCGGGGATTGAACTCAGGTCCTTGCGCTTGCAAGGCAGGCACCGGAACCACTGAGCTAACCCTCCGGCCCTTTTAATTGATTCTTGAACATTTCTTTCCTGAAATTTCCAACTTCTAAAGCTTACCAGACTTATTCCTCAATGTATAGTTTTTGGCTGGTTGTTATCCAGAGCCAATTTTTTTTTTTTTTCTTTTTGAGACAGGGTCTCGCTTTGTAGTTCAGGCTGGCCCTGAGCTCACTATGGTGCCCAGGCAAGCCGCCGCGAACTCAGCAATCCTCCTGTCTCTGCCTCCCAAGTGCTGGGATTACAGGCGTGAGCCACCATGTCCGGCATTCCAGAGCCAATATTTAAGAAGAGATAATTTTCAAAGCCATTGTTAAAGATAGCCAATTGTTACCTCTGTGGTAACAAATGCTGAGTGAGGCAGTTGTGTGTCCTGATGAATATTTATAAAGTATTATATAAATAACAAAAAAGTATAACAAATTCACCAATTTATACAATTTAGGATTCTGGATTCAGTTCTAGGTCTGTGAGTTTTACAGTATATGAAAAACTCAAGTGGAAGGATAAATTTCAGCGTGGGAACAGAGTTAGGTTTTCCATCATGTTCAGGGACTAGGGTAAGGGATTTGGAGCAAAATGTCTCCTACACCTGGCACAGAGGACTATATAGAACAGTCTAGAGCTCTGACGGTGAACCTTTTAGAGCTTTCATGATATAAACTGCCCAGTGTGCTGCCTGTGCCAAAGGTTCACCTCCAGTGGTCTAGTCTTCATTGCTGTCAAGCGTGTCTTCAATAGCCTGCTCCATACATTCAGAAGGAATTTACCTGTTCTCTGTTCTCTTGTCTTTTTTTGACTTCCTATTGTCCCTCCTTTTTACATTTCCTTTCTCCTTAATCCTGATCTTTTCCCAAATTTAGCATATTTGTTATAATAAAATAATGGAGGCAGACTACTTTGTAAAGAAAAAGGGCTTATGTTCCTCATAATTCTGGAAGTTTGAGGCATCAGCTCAGCTCTGGAGAAGGCTCTGTGGCAAAAGGCATCACAATGACAGGAACACAAGGGACAGGGAGAGACCGTGTGGAAAGACAGGAAGCCAGAGAGTGATTCAGGGGCCAGGTTCAGGTTTTATAACAACTTTTAAAACAACTTGCTATTGGGAGAACTAGCTCAGAGTGGCGAATGATCTGAAACACCTCCTGGTGGACCTCACCTCTCACCTAGTACCTTGGCACACTGAGTCCAAGGTCCCAGCTCATGAAATCCTGAAGGAATGAGTCACATCCAAATTACCTACATTATCCTAAAATATACGGAATACCTTTAGAGTTTTTTAAATGGCCATCATAGCAAGACCCTGTCTCAACAAACAGGCAGACAAACAACCTCCTTTACCACCAAAATAAAAAAGAAACAATAAGCATGGGAGGTATGAATATACAAATATATTAATTCTACATATTATTCATGAGCTATTAATTAAACTCAACATATTTTCATTGTATTTAAAAATTGACAATGTAGTAGGCCACAAAGTAAGCTAATAAAATTCCAGAGTATCAACAGTGAACACTTATATTCTCTACTACTACAGTGTAATAAAATTAGGGCATAAAAGAATTGCTAAAATCTGTGAGGCAGAAAGCTGAATAATACTAAATTCCTCTTTGGTTAATGAGTAAGTGTTAAAATGAAACTCAAGCAGATTACAATGAAAACACTACTTGTCAAATTTTTTGGGACATAGTGCAATGTCCTCAGAAGGAAATCTATAGCTATTAACACATTTATCAAGAAATAAGAAATGTTGAAATGAAATGAGCTATACTTCTAGAAATTTTAAAACTACAGATAAAATGAACTTAAGTAATAAAAGAGCACAATGAATATGCCTAAGAAATTAAATTTGAAAATTTAGATGACTAAATTATGATTGGATAATTTTGTTTTACATGGAAAAATTAACTTTAGATGTTGGTGCAAACATAATATTCTTTAACCACTACATCCCCATTTCCCAGTCTTCAGGCCCTGGCAACCACTATCCTACTTTCTGCTGCTGTAAGATGAACTGGTTTGGATCCCACCTGTAAGGGAGATGATGCCTCAGTTGTCTTTCTGTGCCTGGCTTATTTTAGTTAGCATACTGTCCTCTGGGTTCATCTATGTTGTTGCCAATGGTACAGACTTTAAGTTATGCAAGGCAAATCAGCTCTGAAACTCTAATGTATGGCACACTGATTATAGTTAATACACTATGTTTTGTAATTGAAATTTGCAAGGGGGTGATGGATACATTAGTTAGCTTGCAGGGGAAAACATTTCATACTATACAGGTATATTGCAACACACCGTACATCTCAAGCATGAATAATGTCACTCGTATCTCAATAAAAAAAAAGTTGTGAAGAAGAATGGGAGGCAATAACATTTTATAGCAATTAAAAGGCCCTTTTCTCTTTCTAGGAACATGTGCTTTAATCTATACTTTCTACCACATCTTGAGGGAATAATTTGTATCCTAGAGAAGTTGTTGTGGAGGAAAATATGTCCAGTTCATATTTTTGGGTTAATAAACTCTGGTTTCCTAAACTGGACATGGACATTCAGGGAAAAAAAAATTACAGTTTTATCTCACATGTGAATGTATGTGTTGAAATCCTACTGGAGGAAAAGAATATCCTCAAAGCTAATGCAAAAGATAGACTTAATGTTTTAGAATCTTCTTTCTGACTTGGCTTCAGGAACTAGAATAGAAAGAATTTTCCTTATTGTTGGAGAGATTTTATGCAAAAATCCCTACAGAAAAAAACTATTTAACTAAGAAATTTTAGAGAAAGTATAAATACTGGGAAAGAGGCAAGATACTTCCATAACAGCTACTTTTGAACAAAGTACTGGGACACATAAACAGAGTTATAAGAAAGAAAAATCAAATGACATCATAAAAATTGTAATGTAAGTGATAAAGTTATCATTATACCTAGGCACCATAAAAAGCTATCTGGAAAAACCAATAGAAGCAAATTTATTAAATACAAAATAAACTTGAAATCAGTAGTATTCATTTATCTATACTAGCAAGGGTTACCTACATTTTTTTTTAAAAAGACACCTGCTAAAATAGCAAAATAAAAACTAAAAGTAAAAACAAACACACTTAAACAGCCCAAGAAAACAGAACAGACCAACACAGAAACCAAGACAAAACAAAACAAAACAAACCTATAAAAGTGGATTTGTTGGGACTGGAGATTTAGCTCAGTGGTTCCTGTGTCTGCCTAGCAAGCGCAAGGTCCTGAGTTCATCCCTGGTAACCACATACAATACTGGGCTTGGTGACTCACTCCCACCAGCAATCAGTACCACATACCACAGTGCCGGGCATGGTGGCTCGTGCCTGTCTTCCCAGCACTTGGGAGGCAGAGGCAGGAGGATTGCTGAGTTCAAGGCTTGGCTGGGCTACACAATGAGTTGAGGGCTAGCCTGAACTAAAAAGTGAGACCCTGTCTCAGGAAAAAAAAAAAAGTGGGTTTGTCAAACTATGGCCTGTGGGCCAAATCCAGCCAACCTCCTGCCTTTGTAAATAAAACTTTATTGGGAATAGACACTCCCAGTACATATGTCCATGGCTGTTTTCATGCAACAATGGCAGGATTGAGTTATTTTAAATGAAATTGTGTTGCCCAGAAAGCCAGAAACATTTGGTTCTTACCTTTTACAGAAGAAACTTGCTGATTTCAGTTCTCATGTACCTAGGAACTAATATAATAAAAATATGCAACATATTTACAGAAAAAAAATTAAACACCTATTTACAGAGATGTCTCCAAGGTGGCCATGCTCAAAGATGCTGGTCACAGCATTATTTGTAGCAATGGAAGTAGCAAATCCAGAAGTATAGCGACTAGGAACGGAGTACATCAAATGTCAAAGGGGCTCAAGAATGCGCGCAGTGTTTCTGTGTATGTGAACAGTTGTGCACAGCCACGTGTATGTCTTGAAAACAGTGTGGGTGGGGAAACTGAGAGGATGTGTGTGGACTCTGGCAACGAGACGGAAGGGATGAAACGAAAGAGCTGAGTCTCTCGTGTATCAGCCATGACCAGGGAGGGGGCTATCGCTGACTCAGTCTTCACCTTTCCGCGGTGCCCTCAGTTGAATGGCTGCTGCCGACCTATCTCGGCTCTGCTGCCTCGGGGCCTGTGGCTATGCCGAGCTTCTTCTGGAGGGAGTCTTGGCGGGATCTGTACTCCCGTTGGTATTATAGAGGGTTAGGATTCCCTAGGCTGAAGCTCAAGCAGCTCCTTTGGGTGTTACTGTTAGTCTGATCTGATTGAATTTATAGCTACCAGAAATTTCTTTCTTTTCGGGTTTATTGCTGACACCCATCACAGACTCCCAGCAGACTGTGAAATGATTGTTTTGATATTTCTTTTTCAATGGTTTTTGTAAGAAGGAGAGGTAAATGTCTGTGTTCACTCAATTATCTTGTATCAGAAGTCTGAAAGATTTATTATTTACTCTACTTTTGTGCTTTAACACTCCTAATCTAAATTTCAAACTCAGGGTTGTTGAATTAGCTTTCTGAAATATCTTAAGGTTGGCGTTTGCAAAAAAGGGCTTTAACCTCAGAACTCTAACAAATTTAGACAGGTCTACTATTGGATTTTTAATATGCTGTCATGCTTAACAACCTGGGTGCAAATGTGAGGACGCTAAGATATCTTTAAGTTGCTTTAGTACTTGAAGTGAAATTAAATTCATGAATCAATAAGGAAAACAGCAAGAATACATACATAAATGTAGTGATTTACTTAAGCACTAAATGCTAATTTGATACATCTCACATTTTTAAATTCCAAGAAAATTTTGAACTTATTTTAGTATTATTGCAACTGTCTCTAAGGAAATGGTTTTAAAAAATTAACTTTTTAATTAAAATATAAAATTTCACTAATTCACAAATAATAAGCACATATTTAGCTCAGTGGTTCCACTGTCTACCTGGCAAGCTAAAGGGCCCGAGTTTGATTCCTGGTGCCATATACCACAGTGCAGAGAATGGTGGCTCACACCTGTAATCCCAGCACTCCGGAGGCAGAGGCAGAAGGATTGCTGTGATTGTGAGGCTAGTCTGGGCTGCATGGTGAGCTCGGGTCCAGCCTGAACTACAAAGTGAGACCCTGTCTAAAAATAAATACATACATAAAATAAAATAATAAATAAATAAAACTTTATCAACACCCTTGGAGGGACTCTCTTGACAAAAGCTACTGATCTTTTTGCCATGGCAACCAGTATCCTAATTTTTGAAATAATTTGCACTGATTTTGAACTTTATATAAATGAAATAATACATATTCATTGGTGTCTGGTTTCTTTTATTCAACTTTGTGAGATTCATTCATGTCACTGTGTATAGATCTAGTTCATTCATTTTTTTGTTGTTTAGATTTCCACTATAAAGAACATGCCATGATTTATCTCTTTATTGATAACTTTGGATTACTAAAAATTGTATGGAAATGTCCTTTTTTTTAATTTTTTGAGACAAGTTCTATAGTCCAGGCTGGTCTTAAACTCACAGTCCTCCTGCTTCAGCCTCCTGAGTGCTGGGATTACAGGTATATGGCACAATGCCAAGGTTTAATAGTCTAAAATTAAAATTAGCATTATTTAAAATTGACAAATCAGAATTGTGTATGCTTCTGGGTGTACAATGTAACCTTTAGATATAAGTATACAATGTGGAACAATATCTATCACCTCACTTATTTATTAACTACAGCTACTCTCCTGTACAACAGATCTGAAAAACAATATCTATTAAATGAAAGCCCATACTTTTTGATCAGTGATTTCCTATTCTCTTCCTTATTTGACCTCACTGTTAGCCTTTGGCAACCACTCTAGTAATGCTCTACTTCTATGAGTTTAACTCCTTAAATAATCCCGATATATCTTGGTGCATGTATGTACCCACCTCTCTTGGTTATATACCTAGGAATGATATTTCTGAGTTACAGAGAATGTGTATATTTAGCTTTAGCAGATACCAAATTTTCCTGAAGTGATTGTAAGAATTTACATTCTCCCAGCAGTGTATGAGTTTCAGCTGATTCACATTCTTGTTAGTGTTTGGTATTGTTTATCTTTTAAATGTTATACTTTTATTGGGTATGTAGTTGTATTTCATTGTGGTTTAAACTGCATTTATATATTTATTAATATAATTTCATACATTATTTGCATGTTTACCTTTAAAAATTCTTTTTCAAGACTTACAGCTCATTTTTTCATTGTATTGCTGTTTCTTAGGGATCTGTAGAAGTCTTATTTTGTTGCTCTCTCTTCCCCATTTGGTTCTTTTAAAAATATGACTTGGATATTAACCTTTCACATTTATATGTGTTAAAAATAGTTTTGGAGTTACTTTTCATTCTTTTGGTGATGTAGAAGTTGTTAACATTTTCTGGATAGTACTGTGTTTCTGTTTAAGACATTTATGTTTATTCTAATGTCATAAAGATATTTTCTGTGTTATTTCTTGGGAAGTTTATTGTTTTCTTTTTAGTCTTTAAAGTTATAATCTACCTAAGATTGACTTGTGCTAAGTGAATATGGTGTACCCTTTTACAGCTGGTGTTGAAATTCGATGCCACTGTGATGGGAGTAGGATATGAGGTCTTTAAGAGGCCTTTGGGTCATAGACTAGTTTCCCGGACTGGCTTAGTTCTTGTGGGAATGAGTAAGTTCCTGAATTTACAGTACTTAAGAGGTTATCTCTTGTGTTTTGTCTCTTCTATATATGTCACTTGTTCTTCTCCTTTTTCCCAATATGTCATGACCCATCATGGGGACCTCATCAGATATGCCTGTTCTATCTTGGGACTTCTGTCCTCCAGTATCTCAATCCAAGATAAACCTCAATTCTTTAGAAATCATCCAGTTTAAGGTAGTCTACTAAAATAGCAACAGAGAATGTATGAAGACAATTGGTTATATTTACAGTAAGGATCAAATTCTTCCTCTCCTGTCACCCTTTCTTCGTTTCTTTCTTCCATCACTTCCTCTCTGCTTCCTTTCTCAATTTGAATAGTTCTTTGACCCAGAACCATTTATGAGAGACTGTTACATCACCACTGCTCTGCATATAACATTGTCATAAATGAATAGGTGTAAGTCTGTTACATCCATTGATTTCTTTGGTTAGTACTTATGCCAATTGCATAGTCATAATTATCATAACTCTTATACATTGTACATCTTCAAATTCCTTACCATGTGGTTTCCTTTTCCTTCAAATTGTCTTGGCTATTCAGACCCTTTTGTGTTTCTATAAAATTTTATCATTTGCCTGCCATTTTAGGATTTCATTGAACTATATATAAATTTTGGGGAGATTAATAGTTTTATAATACTAAATTTTCTAATTCTTGAGTATAATTTATTCCTCCCCTTATTCATATTTCCTTTATATTTTTCTAGAAAATTTTTTCTAGTTTTCTATGGAGAAGGCTTATAAGTCTATCATACTTATTTCTAGCCATATGATATTTCTGTGAATCTTTTAAATTTGATTTTATTAAAATAATTATTGTGCATTGACCTTGTATAAATTGATTTATCACATTCATTAAATCTAATGTTTTTACTTGTACATTTTTTGAATTGCTCTAAACGCAGGCTCATATTTCCTAGAATTAAATATAATTTTGTAATATCTTTTCCAATCTTTCTTTTATTTTTCCTTGACTTTTGTCACTGGGTGGTACCTCCAGTTTTAAAAAAGAAAGCAGCAAACAGAAAGCAGCATAGCAATAGACAATGTTATTGTGTTCCTGATCTTGGGGAAAACTCTGAATATTGCTAGATAAAGAACTATATTTTTGCCCAGAGATTTAGCTCACTGGTTCTGGCACCTGCCTAGAAAGCACAAGGTCTTGAGTTTGATCCCCAGTAATCACATATAACAATAGTGGGTGTGGTGACTCATGCCCACCAGCAGTCAGTACCACATAGCACAATGAGGGGCATGGTGGCTCATGTCTATAATCCCAGCACTCAGGAGGCAGAGGCAGGTGGATTGCTGAGTTTGAGGTTTGCCTGGGCTACATAGTGAGCTCAAGGCCAGCCTGAACTACAAAGTGAGACCCTGTCTCAAGAACAAAACAAAAACAACCAAAAAAAAATAAATAAAAACCCACAACAATAAAAAGATAAAAAACTATATTTTTGTAAAGGTTGGCAGGCTCACTGATAAGATTAGTAAAAGTCTGTTCTGTTTTGCTAAGATTTGTTTTGTCTTTTAAATCATGTAGAAGTTTACATGTTATCAAATGCTTTTTCATGTATCATTGTATGCTTTTGCTCCCCTATTCTGATGATATGATAAATGATATATATATATAAATTTTTTAAATATTAATACAACTGCATTCCTAGTATAAATTCAACTTTTCATTGTATACACTTTTTACATCTCACTTGATTTATTTTGTTATAGTTTTATTTATGATTGTTGCATTTATCTGTGGAAAGAGATTTAGCCTATGAATATTCTTTTTAAAAAGTTCTTATTACATGCTATGTTTAGAATATATACATCCCCGCAATGTTTGAACCTAATATCCAATGCAACAGTATTGAGAGACGGGGCCTTTGGGGAAGTGGTTAAGTCCTGAGCCCTTTGCCTTAATAAATTAGTATCCTAATCAACGAGCTTGATGGAGTTATTTTCAGTCTCTTTGCTTTTTTGTCACCTGAGGATACAGCAAAAAGATGCTATTTTGAAAATAGAGTAGCTCTTATCAGACACTGAATTGAATTGATGTCTTATCTACTAATATGCCTGAATATTTTTATTGTATTTTTTATAACAGATATTTGCATTAAAATTTTTATAGATGTTTTGATGCTCTATACAATGCAAATTTTCTCCAGAAAGGATTTATTTTTGCATTTGTTAGACAACTAGGCATTTTTTTTTTAATCAGAGGGTGATCAATCCTCTGACTGCCTAGAAAGGGGGACAGTGAGGAGTAAAGAAAAAAAAAGACAGCAGATACTTGGTAATTTCAGAGTATATGTGGGCCCAGGAGGTCAGTGCCTCAGAGTGGGCAAAGTCAAAGACTCTCCGAACTGGCCACTATGTATTGGGTACACACAATAACTGGAGGGACCATCAGGAGATTTAGGGGGCGGTGATAATCCTATGTTGATGGAGATCTTATGCTGATGTAGATCTTGGGTCATGAGGTTCTTGACTACGTTGATTGTTGATTGTAAGGAAAATATCCTTACAATAATAGGTGATAAGGAGTTAGGTTGAGAAGGAATTTATCTCTCCCCAGGTGAAACCTTTCTCTTACTATTCAGTGCTCAAAGAACCAGGATGTCTTTAGCTGATGTAATCTTGTCCTTGAATATCACAACACCATGGGACCATGAAGGCTAAAATGGAGTTATGTTTCCACAGCTAGCCATCCTATAGGCAGGAAAACTAGGCCTAATGATAATTTAATCGTCAAATGATTTTTCCCCAAAATTATGTAGAATTGCTCTTGGTACTTTTTTGAGTCAGGAATTGAGATGACCCAAAGCTAGGCTTTAATATTTTTTTTTTGAGAACTGTTTTATTTCTAGTTCACCCTTCCTCCTAGACTGCATTCCTTTGTGGTCTTGACTGTCAGTTTGAGATATTTACCAGGGCCTCTTTTGTTTGACAATCTGCATGCCATTTTTCTGGGCCCTTAAGTTCTGTCATACTGAGCTTTATAGCCTGTCAACTGCTCCTTTCACTTTTGTAATTGACAATTGCCTCGGAGGTACAAATATCCCCAAATGTCTGCCCCTAGTCTCTTGGTTTCATCTTCTGGATCGTGACTGCGAATTCTCACTGTCTTGGTAGTTCTGTGATTCATTCAAACTAAGTTTTTATTTTTAAAGTTTGTTTTTGTTCGTGTTTTGATCTTTCATTTTTCTTTTTTCACTCAGCACTTCTTTACATCTTCTCAGAAGTTTTACAGGTCTGAAACAGTCTAGTCAGTTGCTGTCCTAGAGGGAACTTTTAAAAGCCAAAACCTGATCATCACACTTCTCTCCTCAGAAATCTCTAATATGGCCTCGTTTCTACTCACTATCCACTCCTACCTTATGTGTCTGCGTGCGTGTGTGTTTAGGTAGTACTGGGGATTGAGTTCAGTACCTTCACAATGAGCTACCTCCCTAATCTTTTAACATTTTTTTCTTTTTTTTTTTTTGAGACAGGGTCACGCTTTGTAGTTCAGGTTGGCCCAGAGCTCACTATGTAGCCCAGGCAAGCCTCGAACTCAGCAATCCTCCTGTCTCTGCCTCCCAAGTGCTGGGATGATAGATTTGAGCCACCACGCCCGGCACTGTGGTATGTGGTATTGATTGCTGGTGGGAGTGAGTCACCACGCCCAGCATTGTATGTGGTTACTGGGTTCGAACTCAGGACTTTGAGCTTGCGAGGCAAGCGCCAGAACCACTGAGCTAAACCTCTGGCCCCTCTTTTAACATTTAAAAAAATTTTTTGAGACAAAGTTTTCAGCTCCAGGCTGGGCTAGAACTTGTGATCTTCCTGACTTAATGCCTCAGAGTGCTTTTATTGCAGGTGTATGCTACCACTCTTGGTTTAGGTATTTTTATATGAACCACACATAAAACATTATGCTTCCATAACATTTATATTTTTTCTGCACTAGGAGTTTTCTTCTGCTCCTATTCTGATGCAAAGTCTCTTTTTTCATAATTTACATTATATTTTATTTTTTCCCTAGATTCTCCTTTTATTTTGGCTTGTATATTTCATACATAATATTCTGGTTTCAAGTTTCATGTAGCCTTATAATTATTTAAGTATCTGTTTTCCCACTAGAATGCAAGCTTTTTGTGGTTTAGATTATATATTACTCACCATTTTATTTTCAAGTGGGTGGTGCCGTATTTAGCAAGAAATAGGTATCAAGTAACTTTTTCTCAATCTGTACTGAGCTGAGCTACCAAAGAGCTATCAACATGCAGAAGATTGAGTCTAGACCCATATTTCTTACCATGTACTAAACTAAAATAAAAAAGGATCAAACCCCTAAATGTTAAAAACAGAAACATTTAATCTACTGGAAAATAAAATAGGTAAAACATAGGCAAGGACCTTCTGAACAGAAATCTAATTGCACTAGAGACAACACCAAGAATCAAGAAGTGAGACAGATATCAAATTTAAAAATTTCTGCACAACAAAAGAAACAACCAACAGAGAGAAGAGAGAACCCACTGAATGGGAAAATATTTTTGCCAGCTATTGTTTGGGCAGAGGACTAACATCTAGAATATACAAAGAACTCAGAAAATTAGATCTCCTTACATAAGGCCATATCAAAAAATGGGAGCACCCATATTCATTCATAGCAGGTCAGTTTGTGATAGCTAAATATTAGAAACAACCCAAATACCCATCAACCGAAAACTGGATAAAGAGGATGTAGGTTTTTTTTAATATAAAATGAAGTATTACTCTGCCATAAAGAACAAGTTTGAGCCATTTATACTCAAATGGACACACCTTGAGGACACACTAATAAGTGAAAAAAATAAGTCACAGATATGGAAATACTGTATCTTTTCTTTGGTATGAGAATCTGGAGATGTAAATGAGTTCTAGAATATATGATAGATTTTGTGAAATAGGAAATATTCAAAGGGAAAGTGGTAGGGGAAAGTAATGAGGGGAAAGAATATGATTTAAAAAGAAAGCACACGTATATAGAGAGTGGGGGTTGTAGGGTGGGCAGGGATATGGGTAAAAATTAGAATTAACTCGTGTCATATACTGGTATAAATTCCCCAATGTTGAGTGTGATTGTGAGGTGTATAAAAAATGTACCAATAAAGAATTTAATTAAAAAATGGGAAACCTACATGAATAGACTCTTCTCAGAAGGAAAAGTACACCAATAAATAGAGGGGAAAAAAGTTCAGCATTAGTAGCTTTAGAGAAATGAAAAGTAAAACAACACTGAAATTCTACCTTACTCCAAAAAGAATGGTTATAATGAAGAAACTAAATCATAACAAATGTTGTCCAGGCTGCTGAGGAGGAGGGCACTTCTACACTATTGGTGGGAGTGTAAACTAGTAGAAGCAATACAGACATCATTGTGGAGATTCCTCAAAATATTAAACTAGAAGTTCCATTTGACCAGCTATCCTTTTTTTAGGTGTCTTCCTCAAAGAATTAAGTATATCATATTGCAGTGATCCATACAGACCCATGATTATGACAGCACAGTTCATTATAGCTAAATCTTGTAAGTGGCCTATATGTCTATGAACATGTGAATGGATAAAGAAAATGTGGTATTTTTATACAGTCAAATACTTCTCCATCATAAAAAAGGAAAACTTCAAGTCATTTGTAGGGCAATGGATGCACCTTGAAATGTTAATTGAAATATGAGAAATGGAGACATCTGGAGGATATACTAATAAGTGAAATCAATAGATCACAGATAGACAATTTCCGGATCTTCTCTCTGGCATGAACACCTGTAGATGCAAATGAGTTCTAGAAAGTAGGACAGCTTTTATAGAGTGGAATATTTCTATAGGAAACTTGGTGTGGGAATGTGATGAGGGGAAGGAATAAATATGATACAG
>PVIC010050405.1:0-12952 GCA_004025085.1 Thryonomys swinderianus
ACAGTAAAATGATTTGGAAGTGAAATATTATGAGTATTTATGTAGTTATTTAATTGTAAATATATATTTAATGTTTAATAAAGAGTATGTTTGGCAACCAGTTCATGAATATCATGAAGTATAAAAACTAGGTCTTGGAAGAGAGTGTGAGCTGGTCCTGCCATCACTGCTTATATGACTTATAAGACAAGAAGAAAGGGGGGAAAAAGAGAGAGGGTAAAAGAGAAGAAAATCATTAAAATATGTTATATGTATGTACTTATACACTAAAACATTATTCATTATTCTGTATTACTAAAAGGCACACAAAAAAGTCCCTGCCTAGGAATCTTATGTAGACATTTTATTTGCTGACAATTTAATATTGTGTTAGCTTAAACATTCAGCAAACTTATGTATATAAAGTGACTTGCATATTAAAAATAGAAAATAATTTTTATTCCTCCTTCATCCATACAGAATTATAAGGGCAGTCTTACATAATGACATTTTTCTTTTGAGTAAAAATGCTAATGTAAACTTAGGATCACAAATACTGTTTAAAATACTATTTAAAAGGATCCACTCAGTGTTAACTATAGAAGCAAGAAAATCTTCAGTTTGTCAGTAGCATCCCTGTACAGGTGGTAAGGCTCCAAATTTTATGTTACTAACTAGTATCACTAGTTTATATGAATATAATTAGTTACATAATTACTTAGTTTACATGTCATACACTCGTATCATTTAAATTTCACAAATTCAGAATATATAACTTGAGATGTCTCCTTTCCACTTCTGTTCCCTAGTTTTCTTTTTCTCCCTGGAAATGACATTAGCTACTAATTTCTTGCTATTGTTCCCAAGTAGAAATGGTTTTATCCACCTTGTGGATGTTGGGTAACAGCAACACAGTGGAAAAATATTAAAGTTCAGTTTGAGGTATTAGCATGGGCTCAGAAATCAATATTTGAAAACCTAATAACTATTTTAAAGGCCAAATGACAAGTTTATATATTGACATGTAAAGCTAACTTGTATTTAGTAGTTAATAATTAATTTATGTACACTATTATTTTCTCTCTGATATATAAACAAACTACCATCTTTTCAACATTAGTGACTCAAATTTATGGTAAAAGTATAATAATACTGCAACAAGGGGGGAGGAGGGGGGAGTGGGTAGGGATATGGGTAAAAATGAGAATTAACTTGTGGCATATACTGGTACAAATTTCCCAATGTTATATGTGATTTTGAGATGTATATAAATTGTACCAATAAAGAATTCAATTAAAAAAAAAAGAAAAAAAATAATACTGCAACAAATAGGTCTTTTGTAGTTAACATGTAATGGTTTGTTTTGTAGGTACCTGGTGCTATGTAAAAGCTTTAACCCAGCTGTCACTTGCTTCTTGATCTGGAGCATGCCCTAGAGATGTGGTTATAATTACACTCTTAACTGGGGGGAACGTCAAGAAAACTAGAGAATTCAAAACCATAGTTATGCCACATGATGCCTTCTTTTCTTTTTAGAGTGTTCTCGGGTAACTTTATACGCTTAAACATTTACCAAAAGTCTATTTACCTTCTTGAGCCACAAAGCATTCAAAGATTTCGCAATTTCAATCACAGCCACCACGAGATTCTACCAAGTCTGAAAGTGGACTGGATAACAGTGTTTCTAGTCCGTTAGAATGTGCGGGTGAAACTAGTTCATAGGCCGTCAGTAATACAGGTACAAAACTGCGGAAGTCTAGATCAAGAGCCATATCAAATAATCACTGTTAACTTGTTTTAGATGTTTACAATAGACCAAGCACGGAGCTGAGTTCTTTTCATGTATTAACTCTTTAAATCATCAACAGCTCTACGTAACAGACAGGGCTCCCATCCACATTATGGACATAAAGAGAGAACTTAAGTAATTTGTACGAGGTCACATATCAACAAAAAATCATTTTTGTTCTTGAATTCAGAAAGTTTAGCAGTAAGCCTGTTATTTTCATTAGAACTCTGGCTGTCACCTAAGAAAACAAAAGTTTGTTTGTTTTTTTTTTAGAGTCGATAGCGAAACTAAATCTAGCAAGTGCCTACTTCTGTTTGATTGGTTTTGTTTTCTGTTTTGCTTGTTTGTGGCACTGAACTAAAGGCTTCATGCATGCTAGTCAAATGCTCTGTCTCTGAGATTCATTCCCAGCCCAGAATGCCTACATGTTATTAGGTACGTCAGAAAATAACCGTAGCAGAGAGAACTCAGAATCTGCAGTGTTAATGAAAACTTAGAAAAAGAGAGGCAGCTATCACCTTTAATGACAGGGAAGATCAAGGAACATTTTTTTAAAAACCAGAGAATGCTGAATTTTATGATTTCTTAGAAAAACAATTTCAAGCTAGTATTTGAGGATAGAAGCCAGTACTGAGTCTAGTGAGTAAGTGAATACAGAAACTGGTTTTAGTCTTTCAAGACGTTTGGCAACCAGAGAAAGGAGGAGTTCATTCACATCGACATTTGTCAGGGTAGCAGCCTCAAGAGAAATTTAATTTTAGAATAGAAAAAAAAGGATGATTATAAGTTCAAAAAATGATACTGAACAAAAAGGAAGAGCCAGGAAAGAAAGGAGCACATTGAAGTCGTAAACTGTGAGAGGCATGAGTGTGAGAATTCAAACTCCAAGGGTATCTTTGGAAAGAAAAAATAATACCATAGCACAGAGGATTATACTGCCTCTATTTATTACTTGGATTCTTATTTTTTGTTTCTTTGTTTTTGTTCTATCTAATATCTTCAAATACCTCCTCCGGACATGCAAATGTACCTGAAAATAAGATACCTAGGGGCATGACCACACAAGAATTGAACAGAAATGTGTTAATTAGGACCATCTTGTTGCAAATAATAGAAACTTGCGAACAGGGGCTTAAGTGTAAAATGAAGAATTTGTTAATAGAAGTGTGGAATGTCTCATGGCAAAAATCCGGCTGGGGGGGCTGGAGATTTAGCTCAGTGTTTCCGGCGTCTGCCTCACAAGCGCAAGGTCCTGAGTTTGATCCCAGTGACCACATAGAATGCTGGGGTGGTGACTCACGCCCACCAGCCATCAATACCACATACCACAGTGCAGGGCATGGTGGCTCGCGCCTGTCATCCCAGCACTTGGGAGGCAGAGACAGGAGGATTGCTGAGTTCCAGGCTTGCCTGGGCTACGTACTAAGTTCAGGGCCAGCCTGAACTACAAAGCGAGACCCTGTCTCAAAAAAACAACAACAAAAACAAAACAAAAAAAAAACAATCCAGCTAGGCCTCAGGAGCGACTGAATTGCTTTGGTGAGCATAAAGAGTCCTCTGTTTCTGCTCACCACAGTTTAACCTTGTATCCAGTGAGGGAAAATATAAATATGCACACTTCTGGCAGCTCCAACATTCCACTCCACAAGGTTACGTTCAAACAGACACTAGTGGGGCTGGGGATTTAGCTCAAGTGATACCGCGCCAACCTTGGATGCATAAGAGCCTGAGTTCGATCCCTGGTACTGCAATAACAATAACAAAAACAAAAACCAACCCACCCCAACAGACACTAGTCTGTTTAGATTCCTCCCTATGGGAGCATCCCTATTGGCCCAATTTATGTCAGGTGTCTACTTTAAAACCAATCAGCTGTGACCACATCATAGGATTGTGTTGATGAGCACGCTTCATAGGATTGTGTTGATGAGCACGCTTCTCTGTATGGCAGATTCTGGTTGGGTTAGGAAATAGCTTCTAGAAAAACTTCCAAAGAGTCTGGGGAGAGGTAAAACAACTGGTTTCCACCAAATGGCACCAATCAGGCAATATTACAAGATTTAATACAGCATAATCTCATACAAATTTCTGATATTTTTCCTTTCTTTTTCTTTTTGCAGTATCAGGAATAGAACTTGGGTCCTTCTGCTTCCAAGATAGGCGCAGTACCCCTTGAGCTAAATCCCCGGCCCCTCCTTTCATTTGTAAAAACATGTCATTATAACACCTACTGAGTCATTATGGTAACTCTGAGCTTACCCAAGGCATTTAAAACACAGCTCACTTGTTCAGCAAACACAGACTGAACTCTTACTGTGTTCCAGCTCTAGCTTCTGTTGGTTTCCCTGCAAACCTACTGACCTGAAGAATGAAAAGACATGTAAAGATTTGGGTGACGGTAGTGAATACATTTTCCTTTGCCTGCAATTATTACGTCACGCTCAAAAACCAAAATCTTCATAGCTAATGTCATTTGTGATCGAAAAACAGGACACAGACTCAGGGACATAATTACCAGGCTTTCTCTTCAGCATGTGTTCTGCCTCGATGGCTGTTATTTCAGAAACCGTGGTGAACGTGTGGGCACAGTGGACAGACGCCCGCTCCATGCAGTAGCGGTGGTAAATCTGCCTTTCCCCGGCCTCTTTGTCAATATTAAACTGTTTAAAACAAACACACATTTGCTTACAGTGATACTTCTTTAAATGCAAAACAAAATCCCACACTTTCAGAGTTGTTTTTCCTCAAGGCTGGGTCAGGTTATATCCCTGAAAGAAAAATATGTGTGTGCAATTTATGTTTATGTGTACCCTAAAGCGTACAGCTTAAAAGTTAGTGAAAAATCAGGCAGAAAACAGGCAAGTTAAAAATGTACCTGAATGGGGCCGGAGGGTTAGCTCAGTGGTTCCACCGCCTGCCTCGCAAGCGCAAGGACCTGAGTTCGATCCCCGGTTACCACATATAATGCTGGGCGTGGTGGCTCACGCCTGTCATCCCAGCACTCGGGAGGCAGGGACAGGAGGATTGCTGAGTTCGCGGCGGCTTGCCTGGGCACCATAGTGAGCTCAGGGCCAGCCTGAACTATAACGCGAGACCCTGTCTCCAAAAAGCAAAAAAAAAAAAAAAAAAAAAAAAAAATGTACCTGAATAAGGTATAGGATCAGGGTAAGAAGGATGCACTCTTGCTGAGGATAGGGGAAAGTACTTCAAGTTCTACAGCATGTGCTCACATGTCAGTTTCAGCTCTAGAGAGTAAGCTTTTCATGTTTAGGAACCACGATGTATTCATTTTTGTGTCTGTAAATTGTTCAGATGAATAAAAGAACATTTGGACTGGAACATGACAGCTTATTTTGGGGGAAGTTACTTGGGGGCTGAAAAATGTCTTTCCTAAAAAGTACGACGGTGTGTGTAAGAAATGACAAGTTGGCCTTTGTGACTGTAACCCTGGGTGTAGAACGCAAGAGACTCAAGCTGGTAGGGCAACATAGGAACAGATCGCTAAGGTCCCTGAGGATGACACTAGGAATTTAGCCCTTGTCCTCACATGTAGCAGACATCCCTGCCCAGTCCTAGTGGGTTATGAGTGGTGCAAGGTTCTTACCTTCCCTGATTCAGGAATACCATTTTATATCAGGAACCAGACCAATGCCCTGTGTGACTCAAATGGACTCGTCAGCTAACAGAGCTGGGCTAGTATTGCCCTTTTGCTAATGGCTGTCACCAAGGCATGACCACATTGTTGACCACTGATTATGTACTAGTTGCTAGGGAGAAGTATCCTAGAAAGATGGGGTGTGACTAAGCCGGAATGATATAAATACTAACCCTTTATCAAAAGAACACACTTATGATATATAACTGTATAGTATGTTGCATTTGTTCCTTAAAAATAAATTTTACTGCCGGGCGTGGTGGCTCACGCCTGTAATCCTAGCACTCGGGAGGCAGAGGCAGGAGGATTGCTGAGTTCGAGGCTTGACTGGGCACCATAGTGAGCTCAGGGCCAGCCTGAACTACAAAGCGAGACCCTGTCTCAAAAATAAATAAATAAATAAATAAATAAATAAATAAATTACTATCCACTTTTATTGCTGGCTTTTAATTGATGATTAGGACATAGCGTTCTTAAGCATTCTGCAGTAACATATTCAATGTGCTACGCTGGTGTTTTCTCTTTCACAAAGATCAGAGCCTGCTCTTCTCCGGGAAGCACTATGCAGAGCTGTCACACACCACCGGTTCGCCCTTTTTAATTGGCTGTGACTGCACGCCATGAGGCAACCTCCCTGCTGTCCTGGTTTCCTGAATCCCTTGCTGCCTTTATTTTCACCGTGAGACTTCTGCTTGTAACTTGACCTTTGGATTAGCTGGCTTTTGATAAGGTAGCTTTCATTAGGATGACGCACTGTTTTACAAATGTTAAATGTCTTCAGGAAGAACTTTGTGGCACTCAAAGTGTGTTGGAAATAATAGTATAACTTTCTAATATTAGTATCAGGTTATCATTCGGGTAATATGCACCCATGTACACACACACACACACACACACACACACACACACACACACATACACACAGGCATGCACATTCTGTTACATAAAATCCTGGGAGCTTTTTAAGGCAGACAAGTCTTTAGAAGTCAACTTTTCAACTTCTTAATTTTCCCAGTAGCGTCAAATCTTTGAGTGCTATATTGATTTGGTATATAAATACCAAATCTGCAAAGTTTCTGAAATTATGGCCTTCAAGTGTTTTTCTAATGCTAACAGGATAACCTAAAAGATACGCTTTTTGTTATTCTGATTTAACCGATGGAAATTTTTAAAAAGAATGACCATGGGGGCCGGCGGGTTAGCTCAGTGGCTTCGGCGCCTGCCTCGGAAGCACAAGGTCCTGAGTTCGATCCCCGGTAACCACATACAATGCTGGGTGTGGAGACTCACGCCCACCAGCCATCAATACCACATACCACAGTGCCGGGCGTGGTGGCTCACACCTGTCATCCCAGCACTCAGGAGGCAGAGACAGGATGATTGCTGAGTTCGAGGCTTGCCTGGGCTACATTGTGAGCTCAGAGCCAGCCTGAACTACAAAGCAAGACCCTGTCTCAAAAAAAAAAAACAAAAGAATGACCTTGGGTCAGGGAACCACATAGTCCCCTAAAGTGAGCAAATATCACCAGAGGCCCAATCCCTGTTTTCCTGAACTACTTGCCTTACTTGACCCCAAGAACCCCATCTGGGGATCACAGAATGACAGGAAAACATCTGACCTACCAACCTAGAAAAGACAGCTTCCGGGACACCTTTGTGTGCCTAGATTCCCCGTCCTCTGCCTGGCACTCAAGGCTGGGTGCAAATGCAACATCTCCAAAGCACAGGGAGGAAGAGGACCCCGGCCTTTGATTCCTAGCTTCCCACTCCCACTGTGGCTCTCTGGATTTATTGCTCCAAAGTGAGGCAGACATCAGCCCTGCCCCCTCTGTACGCCTCTGTACTGTGAACGAAGATAAACCATTTTCAGCTGTCCGTCACCCCGGGGGAGGCTTCTTCATGAATATTGATTAGCTAAAAGGGCATTTGTGCTACCTAGATGGCAGATGAAATGCAAAGATCAATACTTTCCATCCTTCAGCTGCAGTGATCCTAAAGAAAGGTAGACAAGAAAGGAGAAGGAAGGACTCTACCTTATCCAGGTGGTTGTAGAAGTCGGTATTTGCCGCGCACAGATACCTCCCAAGGAGTGTGGCGTGAGTCGTAAATAGTGTGGCAACAGGAAGTTTCCGGGCTCGAGAGAGAATCAGTCCCGTCCCGGCCTGCCATTCATGGAAATGGGCAATCACATGTTGACCATCTGCATGATCGGTCACCTACATCAGAAGAAAAAGCACTTAGAACGATGATCGGTGATGCCCCATCCTGATCATCGCACACGGCAGGGAGTTATGATACCTGCAAATTCTACCGCAAAAGTAGTAGGAAATATACCGCAGGCGTGGGACCCTGGCTCAGGGCAGCAATCACACACTTCAGAGCCAGCCACTTAGGAAAAGCCCCACCTATGACCGCACGAGGCTTTGCGGACACATCTAGACCCGACCGTTTTCAGGAGCAATCCTATTTGGGAAAATTAATTGGACAATTGGGCCTGTGACTAGGCCAAGCTTTCCTGCCTGCAGACCAGCTATGACACAGACGGATCTGAGGACTTGACTCTTTATCTTCTCCTCTGGGAACAACGAAGACCCCAGTGGTCTCAGGTGCTGTGATGCTCCAGGGCAGAACTATCGTAGGACCTTCGTCTAAGTCATTCTTATTCCGATGTACCAAACATGCTGCCCTCTGAGCGGCCCGCGACACTGCTGGCCCCGGAGGTACTGCAAGCTCAGTTCTGGTGTCCGCTCCTCAGAGAGCATGGATCAGGCCCAAGCTCGGCTTCTTCTCTAAGTCTTGTTTCTGCCTATTTATTAATTATTTATTAATTTATTTTCATTTTTATTTATTAATTTATTATTAATTATTTCTTATTTATTGATTATATTGCCTTGTATTGTCAGATTCACAGGAGAGTAGAACTTAACTGAAAGAGCTCTAGTTAGTTATCCTTCCCTACAAACTATAACAGTGTCCATCTCCCTTTTCAATTCCCAGTAGCTTCCTTGGGTGTCAGCGTAAGACTTCCTCAGAAGGAAAAGGTGAATAAAGGAACACTTTCCCCACACAGGTGGGGAAACATGTGAGTTTAGGTAACTGAAGTACCATTTTAAAAATGGAATATTTCAAGGTTTTCTCTGGTTTGTTATTGTCCTTGGACTTCTCTCCTGATGTTAAGCATGCTCTCCCTTCACATGGGAATTTTCTTTGTCTAGGCGTAATCATCTGGAGGTAAGGAAAGGGGTGCACAGAAACCTTAGCTCCCTTTGGAGGAGGGAAGAGGATTCAGGCTTGGCTCATTGAATAAGAACTTGTCCTTCATTCCCCCCATCTCTCCTCTCTCTCTCTCTTTCTCTCTCTCACTCTCTCTTTTCCTTCCTTCCATCCTTCCTTCCTTCTCCCTTTCCTTTCTTTGCTCCATTTTTAGTATATGTGCTGCCGAAGCGAGCACCCTTTGCTCCATTTTTATTTAGAGGTAATTGAACCCAGGGCCTCCACACTGAGCCACATCGCCATCTATTTTTTTTATTTTTAATTTTGAGACTAAGTTGTTAAGTTTCTCAGGCTGGGCTTGAACTTACAATCTGCTTGTCTCAGCCTCTCAGAGCGCTGGGACTATAAGCATGCATGGTTTTGCATATATATCCATAATATCTCTCTGTGTGTGTATGTGTGTGTGTGTGTGTGCAAAGAACTTCTAACTAACTGCTGAGAACTTTTCAACTCTTACCAAATAATAAAAATATCTACAAGATACTTCAGTTACATAAACTCATATGTATTTTTTAAAATGGAATATTTCAAGGTTTTCCTACTCTCAATATTCTAGAATTCATGTGTTTGGTACATGATGTATACTACCCCATTTCTTTTTGAATCTACTGCATACAATCTATACGACAGATATCAGAATTGGATATTTAGGAACAGCATCTCATTTAAATCTTTTATGAGATAAACATAGTGAACATTATTATGACTTCATTGCAAAGGCTGGCATTTAGTTGAAGTATGCCAGACGTTTGTTTGAATTCCTTTAAAATGTATCAGAACAATCACAATTTAGTTAATCGGGCTGGGGATATAGCTCAGCGGCACTGTGCCTGACAAACGCAAGGTTTATCATCTACTCTTTTGTTGTGCTTGACACGGTAATCTGTACCTCCTTTAAGAACCAGGCAGTTAAAGATCCAAATATGAGCATGTCATTGGCTTCCCGGTCATGATGAGGGATCCCGACACTGCATGCTTCCCAGAAGTCGCCCTTCCATCTATCCAGGTTCCACGCAGAGTAGCCTATGTCAAAGAGCACCACATACGGACTGCCTTCTATCAGCCACCGTCCAAAACGCACCTGTCATGGGGAGAACGTGCAGCCATGTCACAAGAGTGAGTAACCAGAATAAGACAATGCACTCAAGCCTACACAATATAATCTTCACCGAAGGCTCAACAGCAGATTAAGTAGCTACATAGAAAACTTTGAGTGTGTGAGGCTGGAGCTAGAAACCTCACATCCTTTCATCTAAAATCCCTTTAAATTTGGTCACTGATAAACAACATATCTAGCTCGTGTAACCTCTGGTTTTTGTCCCTCTTTACCCTCTTGGGACTTGAGCTCATAGCTATAGAGCTTGATATTGTATTCCATGCTTTTGGGCAGAGTCATGAGATAAGATGCTCTATATGTTTAACAACATGTAACTGGATATCACATTTGTGGCATCACTTATTTTCCTCAAGGAAAAAGGACTTACAATATTTTCTTCCAGAAGTTTTTTTTTTGCCATAGACAAATGTGTATAGTTTATCTTACTGTTCATATATTTTAAAATGTTGCCAGGCATGGTGGCTCAGGCCTATAATCCCAGATCTTGGGAGGCAGAGGCAGGAGGATTGCTGAGTTCAAGGCTTGTCTGGGTTACATAGTGAGCTCAGCGCCAGCCTGAACTACAAAGCGAGACCCTGTCTCAAAAAAAAAAAAAAAAGAGGGCCAATAGTTTTTAAATCTCAGAAACAACTCAGATGTCCATGAACTGATGAATGGATGAAGAAGATGTGGGGCTTTTTTATACAATAGAGAACTACTCTGTCATACAGAAGGACAAACTTGAGACATTTCTAGCTAAAAGAATGTACTTTGAGCCAGGCATGGTGGCTCACGCCTGTAATCCCAGCACTGGGGAGGCAGAGGCAGAGGATTGCTGAGTTCGAGGCTTGCCTGGGCTACATAGTGAGCTCAGGGCCAGCCTGAACTTCAAAGCGAGACCCTGACTCAAAAACAAAAACACCAAAACAGAATGCACCTTGAGACTTTTAAATGAGACAAACAGGACGCACGTGTTTAAATACTTAACTGTTTCTCTGGTGTAAGCAACCAAAAGTGGGTAACAAAGATCGAAATATATAACAGATACTGGAAAACGGGAAGAATATGTTCCAATGAAGAGGGAAACAAGGAAAGGAGGAGGGAGAAAGGAAAGAAGGAACAAGAAAAAAGAGAACAGAAGTAAAAAATGGAAACAAAGTTTCTGTAAATAAGGAGGGGAAGAGGGTTTGAAGAGAGACGAGGGGAACAGAAGAAGAAGCAAGATACATCTTGTGCAGGTACAAATGCCCTGTGATGAAAATGACCATCATGTCTATCTGAAATGTATTAATAAATGTCTTGCTTCAAACAAAAAAAGATATTACCAAAAATGTTTCTCAATATTGATGCTTCTAGAGGTCTTAATTAAATGTTAGATTCATTCTCATTTTTTAACTTAGCAGTTTAGTCTAATCCTATTACATAATTGACTTCTTTAATTACTACCTTATCATCTGCAAATTTCAATGCTTACTTAATTTTTTTCCAATAACACTCACATAGTCACTTGTATATCTAAGTTTTAATTTTTCTTTTGACCCTCATACCTTGTAGCGCTTTGCATGTTCTTTTGCCTTTTATTTTATATTTATTATCCTGTTACACAACAGGCAACCTTAAAAACCACCTCAAATCCTTTTTAGAACTCAGCTCCGCCCCTTCTCTTGGTGAGTCCCAGCCTCTCTAGGAAACTAAAGGCAGCCATGGTGCATAGCGACCTGAAGGACCCCATCTAAGACTACATTTCCCAGGGGCTGCAAACCCAATTATATCCTGTCATGAAACTCAGCCAGGTGAGATGATAATCATCCCTAGCCAAGCTTGGCCAACCTTTGCTGATCCTCATTATTTGGTTTATATTTTAATTTACATTAAAGGTTGAATTTTTCAATTTTCTTTTTGGGGCATTCATGGATTCATGGATTTATGTAACAAATATCTAGAATGCCTAATACAAGATATAAGATCTAATGAACTAAGACAATAGAGAAGTACTGAAAACAGAAATAGAAAATGTAAGCAGTTCATATTGACTTTCTGTCAGTTCTCAGCTGCAGTACAGAAACATCATTACAACAGAAATTCAACAAACACACTCCTAACATCCCAAACTGTTTAACTACATTCCAAGGCCCTGGCATCTATTCCAACCCTCCAAAGGTCAGGCAGTGACTTGATTTCCTCTTAATTTCTTAGCATCCGCTGAGAACAGAGACGGCAGGTTGAGCAAGCACAGAGAGGTCTGAGGCAGGTAGCATCTCAACACTGATTCATTTCTTCATCACAGTAATCTTCTCTTTAACTTTTCCTTTTCCTAAAAACTGTACTTTAAGCCAGACAGGCAAGCACACACCTGTAATCCTACATTTTGGGAAGTGGAGGCAAGAAGATGGCAAATTTAAGCCCAACCTGAACATTGTAGTTACTTAGACACTATCTCAAAAAATAAGAGTAGTGATACAGCTCAGTGAAAAGGTTCTGATTTCAGTTCCTACTACCCAACCACAGCAAACCATATAAACAATAAAATTATACTTTACAATGCTACCAAGAGCCCAGACATTGCCTTATCTGCTTGGTGGTTCCAGCTCAGTCCTCTGTTGAATAAATCCTTCTTTCCTACTTGAAACTCTCTCTTCTCTTGACTTCTCATATCATCATTCCTACTGTAGATGCAACAAATTACCGGAACTCTGGTGCTCGCAACAATATAAATTTATTGTATTTTTGGAGATCAGTAGTCCAGGATGGGTCTTGAAGGCTGAGTTCAACATTTTGACAGCGCTGATTCCATCTGCAGTCCCTACAGAGGCATCTGCTGTCTCACCTTGTCATGCTCCCAGAGGTAACCTGTGCTCCTTACGGCCCCTTCTGCAATTTCAAAGTCCAGCTCTCCCTGCCCTGTTTCCACTGTTGCACCTCCTCTCTGGTGCTAGTTCTTTTGCTTTCCTCTTATGAAGACACTGTGCCTATATTGGCCCCACTTAGATAATTCACAATCATCACCCATCTCAGCATCCTTAGCTCGATCCTATCTATAATACCCTTAATTCTAAAAAATAAGATTTAGAGACAGCCAAGGTCGCACACACCTGTAACCCCTGCCTCCCGAGGCAGGATTGAAAGTTTGAGCAACATAGTGACTTGGCAAGGTCCCATC
>PVIC010050406.1:0-12828 GCA_004025085.1 Thryonomys swinderianus
AGCCCCTGCCCATCCACTTACAGGTGCCCCATTATCGGGGAAGTGCCCAGAGCCCGTTCCCTGGAAGCTCTTCACAGTGCTCTCTGTTGGGGTCTCCGTGAGAGTGGGCCCCTCCTTCTCACCTGAAGTCTGACGGAGATGAGGGATCACACAACATATGTCCACAACGATGCAAGTCCTGAAAGAATCCAAAACGAGCAAAAAGAAAATATTGCTGATAAGTGTACGATTCCCCGCAGGAGCGCCTGGTGTGAGCTTAGGTCTGGACTCCTCAGCCCCAGCTCCGTCCTAGGGTCCTCCAGGAAGTCTGCAAAGGAGCTCAAGCTCTGGTTGGCCACAGGCCATGGCAGGGGGCTAAGAGCTCTAGAGACATGAGAGTGGCGGGTGGCCGTGAGGCATCTGCACAAGAGGCTGCGAGAGGAGCCTCTGGAGGGAAATGAGGGACTAGGAGGGGCTGGAGGGAGGCTGCAGGAGAACACGGAGGCCTGCAGATGGAGTAGAGCATGGCAACCAAAGGCATAGTAGGTAAATGTTCTGAACTGCTGATAGGATAGAGTGGCTAATGTTAGTAATATTGTTTTGTGACCATCCTGATGGTTGTGGCTGCATGAAAGTTGTGTTCCTTCTCTATGAGGTATCCTTTATTTTTCCCACCTAGAAACCAGAATTCTTGGGTTATTAACTAGAGAACCTTTTTAGGGAGGTTTGTAAATTCTAATTTGTGTGTGTGTGTGTGGTACTGGGGATTGAACTCGGGCCCTTGGGCTTCCAAGGCAGGTGAAGTACCACTTTAGCTAAATCCCCAGCCCTGTAAATTTTAATTCTTGAAAGAAGCCTTGCTGTAATTTACATTGTGCTATACAAGCTATTTTACACGGGGAATTACAGGGCTCTGGAGGTGATAATCTTGGTTGTGGACTTGAGTAGATTGAGGGGGCATGTAAAATATTGGTGGAGAGCTGGGGATTTAGTTCAGTGGTTCCAGCATCTGCCTCATAAGCACTAAATCTTGAGTTCAATCCCGGTACCACATACAGGAGTGCTGGGTGTGGTGGCTCTCGCCCATAAGCCCAGCATTCGGGAGACAGAGGCAGGAGGATTGCTGTGAGTTTGAGGCTAATTTAGGCTACACAGTGAGTTCAGAACTACACAGCAAGACCCTGTCTCAAAAGAAAATAAAAAATAAAATAAAAATCGGTGGAGCAAAATTCTGGGCGTATCTGGGAAGGTGTCTGCAGAGCTGATTGGCCTGTAGGTCAGCAGACTGAATGGGAAGCCCGGCCCAGACCAGGGTCCCATCCAATAGGCTGGGCCAGATGGAGCAAAATGCAGACTGAGAAACACATCCATTGAAACTTCAGTTTTTTCAAGGAAGCTTTTTAAAGTTGGGTTTTGTTTTGTGCCTGGCACTGAGCACAGACACCAGATTCCAGTTTCTTCGGCCTTGGAACACGGAGTCACATCAGTGACTCTCCAGAGAGCTTCCAGCCCCTCTGCCTTGGATGGGGGATGTAGTCCTGATTCTTTTGTCCCGGGGCATTCTGCTCCCTGCCTGAGCAGCTACCACTTTCCCCAACTCTCTAGCACACAGTTGCCATGTGGACTATGGGGCCTCATCTAATCAGTCCCACTGTTAGTTTGGTTCCTCTAAAGAATTCTGATAAAACTACTAAGTAGTCCTGTTTTCTAAAAGTTGAATTTCTATGGAAGTTCCAAGGCTCATATTTTAGGAATTATTCATGGTCTTCACGTATCTTTGCTGAACACTAGATATTATAGGATAATGCAGCTATAACCAAGGAAATGTGAGGCATATCTATTTCCCCCAATTTTTTCTTTCCTCCTTTTCTAAGACTGTAGGAGGTACAAGATTTCCGCTGAGTGAGATTCAAGGTTTCACTGTAATTTGAGCACCAGTGTTTAGTCTGTCAAATTTAGTTAGTAGGTTTATCCCAACAAATGCCAGTTAGAACAACAATAAAGAATTCCAATTAGTGCCTTTCATTTCTTATGTTTCATAAATTCTTTTACTATATAAATTTTGTACTATGTTTGATGTATACACTACTTGTATGTAAAATTTATTACATAAATTTGGTATACAATTATGGATTTTCAACTATGTCAAATTATACAACTTTATTTAATATACATAATTAGATTAGTAAGATTATTAGTTGTTTTTTTTTTAATCTTGTACCAGAGACTGAATTCAAAACCTTGCACTTGCAAGGCAGGTATGGCACCACTGAGCTAAATCCTCAGCTCCTGATTAGACTTTTAAACTGCTATGGTTTGGGCTTTAAACTTCCTCCGAAGATTCACATGCTGAAGACTTGGTCATACGGTGTCTTTGGAAGATGGTTGAACCTTTAGGAAGTGGAAACTAATGGAAGGAAGTTAGGCCTTTGAGAGGGTGCCCTTCATGTGATTCTGGCATCCGGACCCCTTCTTCACTCCCCACTGGTTTTCAGACCACCAAGAGGCAAGCATCTTTGGTCCACTCTGTGCTCTCTTTCATGATGTTCTCCCTGGTCCAGAGTCCAAAGTGACCACCAGCTGAAACTTTTAAAACTGAGTTAAAATAAAGCACTTCCCGAATAAATATGATACAGAAAGAAAATAAAAGAGCATGTATAAAGGGGGTGAGGAGGGGTGGGTGGGTAGAGATATGGGTAAAAATGAGAATTAACTTGTATCATATACTGGTACAAATTCCCCAGTGTTATACATGATTTTGATATGTATATAAATTGTACCAATAAAGAATTCAATTTCTAAAAAATAAATCAATAAAGCACTTCCCACCACAAAAGTTGATCATCTCAAGTTTTTATGATAGCAATGGAACACTAACTCACATACTAAGATGTGAAATATACAATGGATGTAAAAATATATGCAATTCAAAATATACCTAACTGATTTAATCTTGTTTCCTTGCTCTGTAGGTTTTTATTGTTCTCTTTTTTATCGTTTTCTCTCTCACTCTCTGTCACTCTTCTTCCCTCCTTCTGCTCTCTTTGGTTTTCATCTTTTAGCTGCCTAAAAGTATGGGCTTTGATTGCTATTTCTAGCAGCACGGAGAAGTGGGACAGGGTAGCGGCATGCCTCCCCTGAGTGCAGGGGCAAAGGAAAAGAAACAGAAAAGCCGCAATCCCCAGGTCCCTGTACTTTCAGGCAGATAATTTTCTCCCCCTTTCCCTTCTTCTTTCAATCTGCAGTGACTTGTTTGTCTCCTTTGTGTGTTGATCTGGTTTTACGCAGGACTTGAAGGGAGTCCCACTCTACTTCCAAGGACCTGGATGCATCCAGGAGAGCCATGGTAGGTTCTATCCCTGTTTCATACTGAGCATCGAGTGTGGGCCCTGCATATGGGGAGGAAGCACCTTATGAGAGCACGTGACCTCTGGTTGGTGGTTTGACCAACTGGGCCACAGCTTTACCTTCTTGGGATGCGAGTGGAGCGGAAGCAAACCTTCCTTTCCAGCTCCCTTTTCTACTGAACACTGATCCACGGGCCTCCTAGGGTGGGACTTGAAGGAAGACAAATTGAGACAGCAGGAAGATAAGGGATGAACTAAGAGTGCTATTAAAAAGCAGCAGCTTGGGGCTGATGGAGCCATGACCACTGAAGCTGAGAGACTATGTGGCTGGCAACTTTCCCTGGCTAGTAAAGACTTTCTCCTTCAACTCCACAGTGCACAATGGCTTGCAGGAGGAAGAGCAGTTCCCTGTGCCCTCTTCTGGCCAGGTTACTAGTCACCTGCCAAGCATTCCAGTGGCACTTGGAGAAAAGTCAGACCTTACTGCTTCATACTAGCCATTTGTACACTGGACAAATCCAAAAAGAACTGCCCAGAATCAACATCATTCCTTTTTTTTTTTTTGCTTTTTGGAGACAGGGTTTCGCTTTGTAGTTCAGGCTGGCCCTGAGCTCACTATGGTGCCCAGGCAAGCCACCGCGAACTCAGCAATCCTCCTGTCCCTGCCTCCCGAGTGCTGGGATTACAGGCGTGAGCCACCACGCCTGGCATTGTGGTATGCGGTGTTGATTGTTGGTGGGCGTGAGTCTCCACGCCCAGCATTGTATGTGGTTTCCGGGGATTGAACTCAGGACCTTGCGCTTGCGAGGCAGGCGCCGGAACCACTGAGCTAACCCTCCGGCCCTCAACATTATTCTTGATGCAGGCAAACAGCACAATCCAGAGCAGGATCCAGGAAGTCACACGGCAGGACTTCTGCATGATCCATTGAGGAATGCAGGGACTCCAGCCAAAGGTGGCTTGTGGAGATAGGCGGGTCGTGATGTCTTCTATATTCCTTTCTGCTAATTGTTACAGCTACCCTATGTATTCTGCTAATTCATCCTCCTGTCCTGCGGGGGTTTCCAGTATGTTCTTTGTATTTTGCTTAGGGTCTTTACTTGTACTTAGGTAACCTTCTCTCTTCCTTTCCCAAGGCCAACTGTTCCCAGTTGGTTCCCAAGGCCACCACTTCCACATGTACACTATATAAGCCTGTGCTTTGCTATCAGCTGTTAGTCCTGTGAGTTACTTAACAGGTAGTTACCAGCCCTCAGCTGATAGGTTATGAGCACCTACCAGCCACCAGTTGGCTACCAGCCTTCAGCCGTTAGAACTGTTGTCTGTCCATGATCATACTCCCAATCTCCTTTCCCAGGGAGAGAAGAACTCTACAACTCAGCCTTTAAATTCTGCACTTAGCATAAGATTCCCCAACCACTCCAGCCAATGCCACAAACATGAGTCACATGAAGCCCAGAGTGTGCCTACAAGTACCTTTGGTCAGGTCAGAGCTGTTCTAAACTGTCTCGATTCAAGAACAGTGCTCCTAGGTGCTACCTGTCTGTTGGAAGCAATTCAACACTGCAGGCTTGTACCAGTATATGGCACACCTTGATTTTGATTTTTCCCATCCCCTTGTCCTCCCTGCAACTCCCCGTCCCCTATATTGGATTTTGGATTTTGTCAAATGCTCTTTCTCTGTCAAAGTGATTATCTAATTTTACTTCTGTTTATGCATAGTATCATATTTATTGATTTATGAATCATCCTTGCATCCCTGGAATGAATCCTACTTGGTTGTGCTCTGTGATCTTTTCCATGATGTGCTACTTTCTGTTTGCCACTGTCTTACTGAGGATTTTTGTAGCTATGTTCATTAAAAAGAATGCTCTGTAATTATCTTTTGTGGATAGGTCATTTTCTGCTTTTGGAATCAGGCTAATACTTGCTTCCAGGAAAGACTTTTTTTTTTTTTTTTTTTTTTTGAGACAGGGTCTCGCTTTGTAGTTCAGGCTGGCCCTGAGTTTACTATGTAGCCCAGGCAAGCCTCAAACTCAGCAATCCTCCTGTCTCTGCCTCCCGAGTGCTGGGATTACAGGCGTGAGTCACCACGCCCAGCACTGTGGTATGTGGTATTGATTGCTGATGGGCATGAGTCACCACGCCCAACATTGTATGTGGTTACCGGGATCGAATTCAGGGCCTTGCGCTTGCCAGGCAGGCGCTGGAACCACTGAGCTAAATCTCCAGCCCCAGGAACGACTTTTGGAGTAATGCTTCCCTTGCAATTTCATTAAAGAGTTGGAGGAATATTTGCCCTAGATCTTATCAGAAGTTCTTGTAGATTTTGTCAGTGAACCCATTACGACCTGGGCTTTTCTTTTCTTTCTTTCTTTTTTTTTTTTTTTGAGACAGGGTCTCACTTTGGAGTTCAGGCTGGTCCTGAGCTCACTGTGTAGCCCAGGCAAGTCTTGAACTCAGCAATCCTTCTGCCTCTGCCTCCCGAGTGCTGGGATTACAGGCGTGAGCCACCACACCCAGCATTGTGATGTGTGATACTGATTGCTGGTGGGCGTGAGTCACCATGCCCAGTTTTGTTGTATATGATTACCAGGATCAAGGACCTTGCGCTTGCTCAGCAGGCTCTGGAACCACTGAGCTAAATCTACAGGCCTCTGGGCTTTTCTTATTGGTAGTTTTTTTTATTACTTCATTTTCACTGAGTGGTATTGGATCGTTCAGGCTGTACACTGTAGTTACTTTTCTCATTGTTGAGACAAAATACCCAAAACCCAAATTTAAAGGAGGAAAGGTTTATGTAGCTCACAGGTTGTAGATGTTTCAGTCCATAATTGGCTACCTCCAAGGCAGGGTGGCATATGTCAAAGAAGACCCAGTTCATGGTGGGCAGGAGGTAGCAAAACAAGCAAAGGAACATACAAGTGACCTTAGCACCTTCTCTCTGCCCCTTTTCATGTTCTATCTATGCTACTGGGGTTAGGGCACTGCCTAACCAATACGTAAACTGGTTTAGTAATTACACACTCGTAATTCCAGCATCACACTCTCTACATCCATTTTCCTCTGCAAAAGCCCCACCTTTGACTGCCTGAAGCTTTAGGGGGAACATCTAGACACAAGTCAAAGCATACATGTCTTCTTGGCTCACCTTTAGTAGTTTATATGTGTCTAGAATTTTATCCATTTCTTCCACAATTTTCCATTTCGTTAGAATACAGATTCTCAGAGTAGCTAACAACAATCTGTTGCAAATTCACCTTGCTCATATATAACTGTTGGATTTGGATCTTTTCTTATTTTGTAAGATTGGCTAAAGATTTTTTTATTTTGTTCAGTAATTCAAAGAATCGACTCTTTTGATTCACTGGTTCTTTGTGTTGTTTTATTAGCTGTCTAATTTCTTTAATTTCATCTCTGACTCACTGATCATTCAAGAAGCTCTTATTTAATTTTCATGTTTTTGTATATGTTCTGTGATGTTTTGCTATTGATTTCTAGTTTCACTCCATGCATGATCCGAAAACATGCAATGGAATTGTTTCAGCTATTTGGCTTTTTTTTTTTTTCCCCTGAGACATGGTCTCGCTTTGTGGTTCAGGCTGGCCCTGAGCTCACTGTGTAGTCCAGGCAAGCCTGGAACTCAGCAATCCTCCTGCCTCTAGCTCCAGAGCACTGGGATTACAGGAGTGAGCCACCAGGTCCAGCATTGTGGTGTGTGATACTGATTGCTGGTGGGTGTGAGTCGAGTCACTATGAGCGGTATTGTTGTATGTGATTACTAGGGATGGAACCAGGAAACTTGTACTTGTTAGGCAGGTGCCGGAACCACTGAGCTAAATCTCTGGGCCCTGCATTTTCTTAGAGCATTTCTTTTACAGTGTATGTTCTATGTTGGAGAAAGTCCCATGTATTGCTGAGAAGAATGTGTATTCTGTTGATGTTGGATGCAATACTGTGTAAATATTTACTAATTTCATTTGTTTGAAGATTTGGTTCAGGGCTGATATTTCATGTTGATCTGTTCATTGGTGGCTGTGGGATACTGAAGTCTTTCATTAAAATTACATTAGTGTTTATCTAACTTTTCAAGTCCATTCGTGTTTCTTTTATGATTGTGTTTTCCAGTATTTGATGAGCATATGGTTAGAATTGTTATCTCTTCTTGTTGAATTACTCTTTTAACCGATATGTAGTGACTTTCCAGGCTCAGTGATTCACACTAGTGGTCCCAGCATTTGGAAGGAGGCTGAGACAGGATTATTACAAGTTTGAGGCCCGCCTCAGCTACCTAGTGAGATCAGTGCCAGATTGGACTACATAGCGAGACTCTGTTTCAAAAATACAAGCTAAAAAATGAACAATAACAAGAACAGCAATGTCAACAGCAACAACCAAAACAATATCTAATGACCTTCTGATGATCCTTTCTTTGAAACCTACCCTCTCAGAAATTAGGATAGAAACTCCTGCTTCTTTACCAATTTCCCATTGCATAAAATATCTTTTTCTATTGACTGATTTTTAATCTGTGAGGTTTACTTTTTCTTTCTTTTTTTTTTAAACAGTGTCTCGCTTTGTAGTTCAGGCTGGCCCTAGCTATGTAGCCCAAGCAAGCCTTGAACTCAGCAATCTTCCTGCCTCTGCCTCCCGAGTGCTGGGATTACAGGCATGAGCCACAATGCCCGGCATTGACGTACGTGGTACTGATTGCTGGTGGATGTGAGTCACCATGCCTGGTATTGTTGAATGTGGTTACCGGAGATAGAACCAGGGACCTTGCACTTATTAGGCAGGAGCTGGAACCACTGAGCTAAGTCTCCAGCCTGTGGGTTTTCTAATTGAATGTCTTTCCTGTGTAGTGCATATTGTTGAGTTTGTTTACTGATCCATTCTGCCAATCTGTGTCTTTTGACTATGAAATTGAGACCATTTACATTGACAGTTATTACTGCAAAGTACTGACTTTTTCCTGTCCCTTTCATTGCATTAGTTTCCTGCTGCTGATTTTCTTTTTTTTTTTTTTTCTCCTTGGCTTTATCCACTAGTTTTGCCAAATGTGTTCATTTTTTGTGACTTATTGGTGGGGTTGATTTCACTGTCTTTTTCTAGGATATCCTTGAGAAATTTTTGCAATGCTGGATTAGAGATGATGAATTTCTTGAGGTTCTCTGTGTCAAGGAAATATCTTATTTTTCAATTAATTTTAAAGAAAGATTTTGCAAGATACTAAGTTGAAACTCAAAGTTGTTGTCTTTCGGAGCTTGAAACATTTCACTGCAAGCCCTCCTGACCTTTAAGGTTTGTATAGAAAAGTCTTCTGTTCTTCTGGGGGATTTAACTTTATAGTCCACTGCTTTTCTTTAACAGCTTTTAAGATTTTTGTCCCTGTGATTTATAGCTAATACTTTGAATATAATGTGTGAATAGGTTCTCCTTTAGTGATGGCTATTTGGAGCTCTATATGCCTCACTTATGTGTATATTATTTCCCTGCCTAAATTTGATGAGATTTCTAGCATTAATTTCTGTGAACAGGTTATTTTATTTATGCTACTTGTACTGTCTTTGGATTTTCCCCTTGTTCCAATTATTCTTAGATTGGTCTCCTTTGCATGACACCAGGAGGTGGGGAGAGCTTTCCTGTACCATTCCCTTCCGACGTGATGTTCCTACCTGATGGCCAGCCATGGACTGAGACCTTGGAAATCCGGAGTCAGACTAAATTTATTGACCTTGAAATTGTAGCGAGTGTGTCTATTGTATCAGAAAAAGTAGCACTGGGAAAGATGACTAATACACTCACCTGTACAAAGGTCAACTCAAAGTGGATTAAATTCATAAAAGTAAAACCTAAAGATATGAAAATATAGGAGAAAGACTTCAAGACAATAGGAAAGCAGTGATTTATTTTTGGATGGCTCCCAAAACATAGGAAACTAAAACAAAATAAATAAATAGAATAGCATCAAACTGAAAGTCTTCTGCCCACCAAAGGAAATAATCAAGAATAATAAAGAAAATAGCTGCTATTTATTCACTTGAGAGAAGACTAGTGTCCAGAATTCATAAAGAACTCAAAGTACACAACAACAGAAGGCAAGTAAGGCATTTGAGAAAAGGGAAAATGATATTAACAGATATTTCTCCATAGAAAAAAATACCAGTGGTCAACAAGTATATGAAAAAATATTCAATATCGTTAGCCATCAGCAGAGTGCAAATCAAAACTCCCATGAAATGTTTCATGTAGTTATAGTGGCCATTATGAATAAACAAAAGATGACAAATACTGGCAAGGAGGTAGAGAAAACTATCATGCACTGTAGGTAGAAATGTAATTTAGTTGGTTCGTTATGGACAAAAGAATGGAGGTCCTAAAACATTAAAAACCAGAAGTACCATCTGACAGGAATCTCATGGTAGGTGTCCAAAGGAAACAAATTAAGCATATCAAAGAGATACCTACAGTCCCATGTGTAGTGCAACACTATTCACAGAAGCCAAGATACAAGATCAAACCAAGGGTCTATTATTGAATGAATGGATAAAGATGATGTGGTGTGTCCTAAGAGAATATCGTCGAGCCTTTGGAAAGAAGACATCTTGTCATTTCCAATAACACAAATCTGGAGAACTTTGCGGTAAGTGAAATAAGCCGGGCACAGTGAGACAAGCACTACGGACCTAATTTACATGAGGAATCTAAAAAAGTCAAATTTATATAAGCAGAAAGTATAGTAGTGATCATAGTGTAGGGGCGTGGTGACTGGGATATGCTGCTAAAGAAACATTTCTGTTAGCAAGAGGAAATAAGTTCAAGAGGTTTATGAAAAAATGTGGTGATGTTGCTGAGAGTAAATTATGTATTCTTGCCACAAAATATATATACATTAATGTGTATGTTATCTAGCTCAAGTTAGCCTTAGCACAACCGCTGTGTAACTATTTCAAAGTAACCACTGTATAAGATAAATGCATTTATATTTGTCATTTTAAGAAGAAATAATTTTTTAAAAGTAAATAAATGTAGGTTAGTACAACTACTGCAAAGCCACCATAGTCCTCTAGCTCTAGATCCAAAAGAAAAAGGAAGAACAATTCAAGGTTATAAGATAAGATAAGAAGTTCACTCATCAAACGGCTGTCATCTGTGGGGAGGGAGGGACCTCTTCCCGACTGTGTGCTCCCTCCAGCTTCCGCCCAGAACCTGGTCCTGACCTCAGCTCTCTCCCGCCAGCAGGCGTGGCAGACACGAAGTCCAGCCCCTCTCCTTACTCCACCCCAGGCTGCAGGCCTGGGCCCTGATGTCCACTCTGTGTTTCACTGGCAGAACAAGGGACAGTTCCTTCCGTGACACCATCAGGCATAGGACAGGCACCTAGGAGGGATAAAAAGGATCTAACTGCGTCGGGTGGAAGGGAACATGACAATGACATTTAGGTGGAAGGCCAAAGTGTGGCTGGCAGAGCCCTGGCTGCGCCTGCATGGAGCCAGGGCCCTGGGCACCAGAGCAGCTATAGCCCCCACGGCTACAGTGCTGCCCTTTGAAGCCATACCCCAGTGCCCGAGCAGCTCATGGCAGAAGGTGCTGCGGATCTGGCAGGGACAGAAGAAGACTGGCAACTTACACCTGGATACACATCAGACCTTCCAGAAGTTGGGGCCCATTTTCAGGTAATGCCCTTCAGAACCCCTTGTTGAAGATCCTGAGTCTCCTACCCTGCTGGAGGCCACTAGCTGCGAGGCACATAGTGCCATTATTTCGCTGTGGTTCCCAAGCACGGTGAGCTGCTGTCCTGAGTCTCTGTCATGGAGATCACGACTCTTAATAAGTACAGAACAAAGCAGCGCTCACTATGGAGGGGACAGAATATAGAAGCCCTAAGGTGGGAGAGGGGCAGGTGATGCAAGGGAAGCCCGGAGAAATGGAATGTTTTTCAGGACCCGGTCTGTACCGATGACAAGGCAGCTACAGCAGGGCTCTGTGCACTGTCCCCTAGGTGTGATGTTGGAAAGGTAAAGATGGTCTCTGTGATGTTGCCGGAGGACGCTGACAGGCTGCACCGGGCAGAGAACCTGCACCCCTGCCGTAGGGTAACGGAGCCCTGGCTGGCCTACAGAGAGGACCGAGGCTTGAATCTTGGCGTGTTCTTGCTGTAAGGGGCGAGTTGGGATGAAGAGGGAGGTGAGGTTAACTGCCCAGACATGGGGGAGGTGGGCACGACCAGATCCCAAGGCACACCTATCCTGGGCGCCGGGGGGTGGTGGAAAGGGTGATTGCCAAGCACAGGTATGTGTCAGGTCTTAGAGGTTTTGAGAGTGACGGAGCAAACAGTGAAGTGGTAGAGAAGTGCACCTACCTGGAGAGGAGGGGCACTGGCACCACCATGAGGTTGGCGCCTACTTTCTCTCACAGGTGAGTGTCTCTCCTTCCTATATCTCAGAGCAAAGGCCTTGAGAAGGTGGGGAACTAGCTCTGGGCTGCAGTTAGCACATTCCAGAGTCAGATGTGCACAAGGCTGCAAACCAGCCTCCCACCTGGAGCCTGGAACAGAAGACACCTTTTGCTCTGTAGGGGACAGTCCCAGAGAAAACAGGGGTGGGGGCGCAGAATGGGGACGGCTCTTTGTGCTCAGAAGCAGAGCTGTGAGTAGGCTAGTGGTACTGGACCTGGATTCTTTCTGTTGAAACAGAGGACACCTGGACAGGTAAGCAGGAAGATGATGATAATTGGGACAGACCGGTCGGATGGAGGGGGCATTAGGAGCCCAGAGTGCTAAATGAGAGGTGTTGGACTATGGACAATCATGTGTCTCTGCGTGTGCATTTCGATATGTGCATAACTCTTATGTCTTGTCTGCCCACACGAGTGCATGCATATGTTTGCACATGGGTTTCGAGTTCCTGCGGAAGCACAGATGTGTGAAGGTCGTTATTGTCAGTGGTTGCCAGCATCAGCTAGAGAAACAGGCAGGTGTGTCTACCGCTGCCCACCATGACCAGCAGGACCTCTTCAGGGCCTTTCTGGTCTCTGGGCTGGGGCCTGGAAATACGGAAAGTGCAATTATTTGGATATTGGCTGGGAGAAGATGGGGCATCCTTGATGATGGTAGATGCCACTGACTGAGAGGTAGCAGGCTCCGTAGGGAAGGACAAGGAGGTGGGAGGTCAGTCAGCTCTCCTCTTGGAATTGGTGTGAGCTAGGTGGGCACAGCTTGACAGAACGTCAACCTCCTCTCATGGCACTAAAGCCTTACTGCCCTGGGCAAGGTTGGCGGGAGTGCTATGAGTACAGAACTTGGGACCTGAGAGTTCAGATGAGACAGGCTAAGTGCAGAAGGACTTTCAAGTAGAATTTGCTGTCTTTCCCCATTTAAGCGTCAGTGTCCATCTTCCCAGCACACAAAGGCGACTCTGAGAAGCAGAGATGCAGCAGGACTCGCAGCAGCCGGCCTCCACGGATACTTTCATCTCCCGGTGACACCAGCTCCTCTGGGGCC